>JAFBJS010000988.1:9454-28627 GCA_016785265.1 Paraplagusia blochii
GATTCGAACATTTTCTTCCACCAAATTGTTCCTTTCATGACCCAGTCAGAGGCAAAAAGAAAGAGAAATGGTGAGAGACAACAGCAGTGTTCGACACCTATCCTGACTTTAAAGCTATAGCAATGTTGACTTGTGTGCATTCTCCCACACGGTAACAAGAAGAAAAAGCGGATCCCTGATTTTACCTCAACCACAAATTCCCATCGCAAACCCTTCAGTTTAATATTTTGGTTAAATCTACAGTGGATTTTGAGGTGTATTTAGTATTCTTATTGATTTGCAGAAGTCATTCTCTCTATAATCTCAGTTTAAATAGAAGTAGTGAGGACATACCTTTTTTGAAACCTCCATAAAGAAATGATCATATTTGTACAAGTATCTCTTTACAGGATAATTGTTTACAATGACTAACAGTGTTCCTCAACCACACTGCTCTAGGTAACTGCTTAGAAGAACTTGTGGGGCACGTTTAACCTATGAGACAAATATTAACTGGCCGTTCCTGACAATAGTTGTGAGCAATGCATGACATTGTCATGTCTTAGACTTACAAAAGGGGTGGTCGAACCTTTCAACTCCGCAGTATGCTCAAACTTGCCACTGTTTCTTTCTTTTGCCTTTTGGATTTTTTTTTTTACATTTTTCTTCGGCATATTTTGGGTTTACATCCATTACAACCTTATATCTGGGGTCCAAACTGCGCCAAAGTCGGGCAAATAGTGGCCTGGTGGTTAAGGAAGCGGACTTGGGTCTGCAAGGTTCAAATCCCCCTACTGCAAAATCCCCACTCACTGCTCCACAGGTGCTCAAAAGCTGCCTACTGCTCACTTCTCAGAATTATTTGGCCCAGAGGTAATGTCACTGATATTTGACTATCACTGCTATCACCAGCTTTAACCTTTGGGGCAGTTGGTGGCCTAATGGTTAGGGAAGAGGCCTTGGGGGTGGCCTAATGGTTAAGGAAGAGGCCTTGGGTTCACAAGGTCCCCGGTTCGAATACCCCTACTGCCATGTTACAGCTGAGGTGCCCTGAGCATGGTGCCCCGCACACTGCTCCCTGGGCCCAGCCAGCAGCCCCCTGCTCACTACGGTGATGGGTTAAATGCAGAGGCATAATTTCCTGATACTCCCTAGGGATTAATAAAGTTCTAATTATTATTATTATTGTTATTATTACATTGATGGCCACTGTATATCTCTTACCTCATGATGGGCAGAATCTGAAATGCTGCTCCCACTTTTGGTTGTATTTGTTGTCTAGAGGAAAGACAGAAGATGTTTTTTGTTAGCTTGCAACCTTAATAACATAAGTTAGGAAACATTTATTGTCTATGTTGTTTTGTTTGGTATGCTGAAATGTTGCGTTCAAAAATGGTGGTGGTTTTAGAAGGTCCCTGATGTGATTAAGGCTCTTACACTAACACGAATGCCTCTGCTGGGCACATCAAATTGTCTGTCCAATAGCATATTCTCATGCTGTCAAAGGGGGCAATAATATACATTTCAAAATACCGGGTACAAATCATAAATCATAATATGTTTTAAATACTGGGTATATCTTACCTTAGAGACAACATAAATGCATTGGTAATTTCATGCCAATAGTTGTTGTATGGTGTTCCAAAACATTAAGTAAAAATAAAGCTCTATTACAAGCTAAGGTGTTTATCTCAAAAGGCTGCATTGTCAAACCTATTGAAACACAGTCACTCTCCTATAAGTCAAAAATCACATATACCTTTCCAACACTGTTATATGACAGGAGAGTTGGAGAATAGAAGTCTGTTTTTCTTTGTTTTGGGAAGCCGTTGTGTGGATAGCCTTAATTGTTTAATTAAATTATTTTTTTCTCCTTAGTGCCTGCCAGTTCGTCCTGGGTATGTATCCCCTCCACTGTCGATCACCCTGAGGTTTCTTCCCTTTTTTTCCCTGTCTGGGTTTTTGGGAGTTGTTCCTCAGCCAGTGTGAGAGTCTATAAGGGCAGGGGGCATTTTCCCAATTTGTTAACTGTATCTTGTTTATTTTATATACTGTAATTGTTTGTGAAGTGCCTTGGTACAACAGTTGTTGTGATTTGGCACTTTAAACAAATAAAGTTCAAGTTGAAGTATGTTAATTTAAAGACAGAGAGACAGGGCCTGCTTGGCCCCTCTAAACCACTATACCCCAGCAATATATTTTTCTTATATTTTTTACTGTTTAATTATTCAGGTTGACTTTAGATAATTCTATATAAAATATCTCCATCCTTACCTCAATAAAGAATCCAAGAACCGCAATACCATTAGGAGTCTTGAGTGCCTCATCCAAGATTAGGTCCTTTCTCTTGCTCACTATGTGCATCTATCCAAGACAAGAATGTATAACACAATGTTGAGATCCAAATCGATGACAAACTTGGCCTTAATGCTGTCTCTTATACACATCTTACTGAATTTTCCATGATGTTGGGCCACATTAGCTATTGTTGGACAATCTCGTCTCCGAGAATGTCCTGTGACCATCAAGAGAAGACTGAAGGTTCTCCCACCTGACACCTCTACTACATTCTCCTTCAGAACACATTTAACTGGTTGTAAAAAAAAATAAGAATAACAGAAAAAATCAATTTGGTGTTTCCTTTCTTGTAGCTTTCCTTCCTTTATTCGTTGATGTAGCTCTAAGGCAGTAATGAGAAAACTCAGGCCCGGGGTCGGATGCCGCCTATTGTGCTTTTTATTGTGGCCTGCCAACGTTATTTATATTCAATCATTTACATATATTATCAGTAGGGATATCATAACATTTACCGATATGAACCAAATTTGCCCAAACACTTAATTTCCGATACCAATATGAACTGAGACCGATATAGGCAGCTAATTTCCCCTGAATTATTGTGATACTTAATGCATTCTATAAATAACTGTGTACAACATAAACACACTACTTCAATATAAGTTATAGAAAAAAATGCACATTTATTTTTTACCATTTTGTCTGAAATAGTTCTTTGTGCAGCGTTTGATGTAAACAAGAATTATCTAGTATTGGACAGAAGAACTTTCAAAAAACATTGATTAACATTATAAACTAGGCTCATTCCTCAGCTCTCACAAGAATAGGCAACATAAATGGGCACAGATAGAAGCTGTCAGGTCTGTCTGTCTCCCCTTCCTGCTGTCTGGTCATCATTGTAGTCATGCTCACCTGTGTCATTAGTCTCACTTGTGTCACCTGGTGCCCTGCGTATTTATACCCCTCGCTTAGTCTTTAGGTTCATTGTGTCTGGTCAGATCATAGATGTTTCTTGTTGTGAGTACATGTTCCATACTTTGATCATGCTATGCTATGCTTTGTTCCTGCCTGGCCATTTGCCAGTATTTTTTTTTTTTTTGTTTTTCTGCATTGGTAATTTCATGCCAATAGTTGTTGTATGGTGTTCCAAAACATTAAGTAAAAATAAAGCTCTATTACAAGCTAAGGTGTTTATCTCTAAAGGCTGCACTGTCAAACCTATTGAAACACAGTCACTCTCCTATAAGTCAAAAATCACATATACCTTTCCAACACTGTTATATGACAGGAGAGTTGGAGAATAGAAGTCTGTTTTTCTTTCTTTTGGGAAGCCGTTGTGTGGATAGCCTTAATTGTTTAATTAAATTAATTTTTTCTCCTTAGTGCCTGCCAGTTCGTCCTGGGTACGTATCTCCACTGTCGATCACCCTGAGGTTTCTTCCCTTTTTTTCCCTGTCTGGGTTTTTGGGAGTTGTTCCTCAGCCAGTGTGAGAGTCTATAAGGGCAGGGGGCATTTTCCCAATTTGTTAACTGTATCTTGTTCATTTTATATACTGTAATTGTTTGTGAAGTGCCTTGGGACAACAGTTGTTGTGATTTGGCACTTTAAACAAATAAAGTTCAAGTTGAAGTATGTTAATTTAAAGACAGAGAGACAGGGGCCTGCTTGGCCCCTCTAAACCACTATACCCCAGCAATATATTTTTCACTGTTTAATTATTCAGTTTGACTTTAGATAATTCTATATAAAACATCTCCATCCTTACCTCAATAAAGAATCCAAGAACCGCAATACCATTAGGAGTCTTGAGTGCCTCATCCAAGATTAGGTCCTTTCTCTTGCTCACTATGTGCATCTATCCAAGACAAGAATGTATAACACAATGTTGAGATCCAAATCGATTACAAACTTGGCCTTAATGTGTAAACACGAAAAAGCACCTCCATTGGGAACTGTTTGGAATCCACCATGTGTTCTGAGCCCTTTGAATTCTCTGATGTTGAACCCCAATGAAAGTGGAATTGAAGTGTGCTGTAGACATGACCCAAGCCTCCACCTGACACCTCTACTACATTCTCCTTCAGAACACATTTAACTGGTTGTAAAAAAAAAAAAAAAAAGAATAACAAAAAAAAAAAATCAATTTGGTGTTTCCTTTGTTGTAGCTTTCCTTCCTTTAATCTTTGATGTAGCTCTAAGGCAGTAATGAGAAAACTCAGGCCCGGGGTCGGATGCCGCCTATTGTGCTTTTTATTGTGGCCTGCCAACGTTATCTATATTCAATCATTTACATATATTATCAGTAGGGATATCATAACATTTACTGATATGAACCAAATTTGCCCAAACACTTAATTTCCGATACCGATATGAACTGAGACCGATATAGGCAGCTAATTTCCCCTGAATTATTGTGATACTTAATGCATTCTATAAATAACTGTGTACAACATAAACACACTACTTCAATATAAGTTATAGAAAAATTGCACATTTATTTTTTACCATTTTGTCTGAAATAGTTCTATAGTTCTTTGTGCAGCGTTTGATGTAAACAAGAATTATCTAGTATTGGACAGAAGAACTTTCCAAAAACATTGATTAACATTATAAACTAGGCTCATTCCTCAGCTCTCACAATAGGCAACATAAATGGGCACAGATAGAAGCTGTCAGGTCTGTCTCCCCTTCCTGCTGTCTGGTCATCATTGTAGTCATGCTCACCTGTGTCATTAGTCTCACTTGTGTCACCTGGTGCCCTGCGTATTTATACCCCTCGCTTAGTCTTTAGGTTCATTGTGTCTGGTCAGATCATAGATGTTTCTTGTTGTGAGTACATGTTCCATACTTTGATCATGCTATGCTATGCTTTGTTCCTGCCTGGCCATTTGCCAGTATTTTTTTTTTTTTTTCTTTTTCTGGTAAAAGGTAGTTTTGACAGAAACAGCTGCAGTATAAGAGTAAAAAGCCCTCTTTATTGAGAGAAAAAAACATTTCAGCATCGTCACAATGTAAATCTCTTTTCATTGATGTCATGAGAGACGACACTGAACAGCGTTTAACTGGCAAATGTCCGAGATACACTTATTTCAAATATGATTAGTCCTGACATAGCACGGCTACTGAAACTCCACACATTTAGTAAAAACAGGGTCTTGAACAGGAGAGAATGGCTGGTTCTCCAGGACGATGAACTCAGTGAAGTTCTTGTCTGTTCTTTACCGTATTTAACTCTTTAAGTCTTTGAGAGAGCTACTGCTGCTGCTGCTGTGTTGTCGTTTTACTGACTCCATTCTGTGTTTTTCTTTACTTCGCTGAAAAAGTTTTAAAATCTTACCCCACCCTCACATGACCAGCTCCTTGCAGTCATTAAGAATTACAGTTTCTATCAGACATTTACTGTAGCATTGCTCATTGTAGCTGTCTCTTTGAATGATCGTTAATCACGTGCCAGTTAGTGCGTCAGTACTGCAGACTCAGTTCCTTGTGCGGAAGTCCAGTGTATTTGCTGAGACCGTGGCTTATTTAGCATTGGATAATTAATATAATTGGAAAAACTGATAACAATATCACCCATATTAAAAATTATACTCATATTTATCGGTGGACCGATATATCGGACATCCCTAATTATCAGTATACCTTCTCCTAGCAATAATGTGTTTCAGAGGTAGATGATGTCATAATCTATTAAAATGTAGCATTTAAGATTTAAACAAGACTTTTACATGCCATTTACTTTAGCTCAGACCAACAATCCACCTCCCTGCTCTGGTCTCAGCCGATGCCCAATTTTAGGACCAATTGTGGATCACCAGTCAAAAAGTTCATTAGGTCATTAGGGCACAAGGCCCACCTGTTGAGGGGCAGTGGTGGCCTAGTGGTTAAGAGAGTGGACTTGGGTCTGCAAGGCCCCCGGTTGGAATCCCCCTACTGCCAAGTTACTGCTGAGGTGCCCTGAGCATGGTATCGTCCCCACTTCCCGGGCGCGCATTAGCTGCCCACTGCTCACTTTGATGATGGATTAATTGCAGAGGCCACAATGACATAAAAGGAATTTACTCTTACTTATCTAACATCCAAGTGTTGTTTTACTCAGTGTGCACTTACACTAATAATATTTGTCCACAAAAGTGCGAGTGTGAATGCAAATTTGATGCAAGATATGGCACACTCTTCTGGCACAGAACAGCTGAAAAGTAGCTTCAGAAGGCTTTCATTCGAGGTGAGGGGGCATTTTAGCATCAGCATGGTACGGAACATCTGGCTCTAATGTCACTGCTAGCCCTGACATCTTAGACCTAAGACCTTAGACTAGTTCTAAGCATACTGTAGAGGCAATGCAAACCCTATTAAAGTTAACTGCCACGTTAATTTTAAAACTGCAAATAAATTAAGTTTGATGCTATTGTCATGGTACTTTGGTTACAAGAAAATGTCAAGACAGACACAGATATACTCAATCAAGCAATCTTGAAATAAGGTAAATAAATTTAAATTGAAAAAAAGTAAAACTGTCAAACCTGCATAGCCAGTGTTAATGATGTAATCAATTGAGTGTTTGTCATCAAAACATTTATAGGTGAAGGCATCAAGGTGTTCATTCATCACAATGTTGTGTGTGTCAATGTTAATGGGTGATTGGCGGTCACCTCCACAATAGGAGGAGTCCAAAAGGTGCCATTTTGATGGATTGTGGTCTGTGCAAAAGAGGAAAACCAAGGTTTAACACAGAACTACACAAGATAACAATTATACTGTTAGACCCCTAAACACTCATGTTAATTCATACCACATTTGTCACCATAGCACCAATGGGGATCTTAAGGACGAAAAACAAAGTCTGATTAAAGTATCCTTCGAAATTGTGACACTTAATTGAAAAGGTATTTGTACAGGCTGACTCACTGGGGGGCATGGAAGTTGCAAAGGAGGCAGAGACTGGACGTTGGTGGAGATTCTGAGTTGGCCGAAAAACATTAATAAGTCCTGTTTTTGCAGAAAATTGCTTAATCTAAAAAAAAAAACAACAAATTAAACACTGAGGAAGGAAAGTCAATGATTTTTTTTTTTGGAGTAAATGCATGAAATATATGCATTTTATGTGAGGCCTGAATCTCATGCAAATCTTCAATATTGCAAGGGAAACCCTAATTGCAGAAGAACAAATAAATACCAAGGTTTCTTTAGAACATCAAACATATTAAACAGTTTCCTATATTCCATCAGTATATTTTAAATGTTTGTAATCACGCAAGAGTAGCTAAGTCTGCTCACTGCACCTTTTTCAAAATGCTCCCAGAAATGTCATGGTGCGAGTCAATGACCCAAGTAAATCCAAAATTACAATACAATGAGTTTAACGCAAGTTGCAAGCAACTTTCAAACATTGATTTATATCTCTTTAAGCTGGGAATCATAATAAGTTATATATGCCCTGTTAAATAACCTACCAGACTTTTGCTGATGATGATTGGTTGATGAAATACAGTCCATACAACAGCTTCATCACATGTTGGTGTGGTAAGAGAGCCCAGGTATCGATAAAATTTACTGATGTTAACATTTTTAATCAGGTCATTAATAGATATTTTATGGTTTAATGTGATCTCAGCGTCTAGAGAAAGTTGAAAGGAACACAACAATGGACATCAGCGATTAGTATTATGTAATAAACTAATGTTTTAGGTAATAATATTGTCCTTATTTATTCTAATCAATACTTTACAAAAGTCTATTCTATGTGTATTTAGATGATAGCAAAAGCAGCATATCCTTTATAAACTTTCTGCTCATCTACAGTATCTAATGGTGCTTTAGTTAAAAAATGTAATAAAACCATAATCACAAACCTGTTTTGTTAGTCAAATATGATGTCAGATATTTCCAAGCTTCAGGCGTTTCTCCATCCTCTCCTACCTGTTTGGTAGAAAAAGAAAAAAAAAATAATAATAATAATAATACCAGTTCTTATCTGTCAGTCGTCTTACTTCATATTTTTACTGTATTTGTAGGATTGTGAAGGAAACAAGAGAAAGCAGATATGTGTGCTAATTGTAAAAAAATGTAAACAGGAACTAGGTAACTTAGTTTGACATTTAAGTCAGTTTATCACGGGCCAGAATTTAAAACTGACATGAAGTCACAGACCAAACACAATATATAATTGAGAATTTAACTATAAACATGCATGTTTTCCCTTCTTTTTGGGTATGAAATAGTGTTTTTTCATTTGGATACACTGAATCTGGAACAACCAAAGCTTATTATTATCAACACATGAGAAATTGATATAGAAAAAAATCACACATCATTGGTATTTGTTTCTTCTTCTGTCATTTCGTGGTCATTTTAAATCATTTTCAGTGTAAATCTTTCTCGACAGAACAGAATGTATGTGTTGTAACATAAAGCTTGTATTATTAATATAACAAATCCTGAGGGTATGTAAGGTCTACATACTAGTGGGCCGAAAATCAAACTAATCTAATTTATTTCTTTCAAGTATTTGAGTATTTGCATACAAACATTTATAAAAAATCCAAGAACTGCAATTCCCTCTGAATCCTTCTTGGCTTCTTCTGCAGAAAGTCCCTTCTTAAGACTGACAATGTGCATCTAGAAGAGGTAACATAACCATAAGTACAAAAAGTGATAATATAAAGCAACCTTACTGCAATCAGACAACAGTACCTCCATTGGATATTTGTGTCCATCAATCATGTGCTCTGAACCAGAATGATGGTCTGTGTCACCCCAGTGAAAGTGTAATTGGGTTGTAGAATACGTGCCATTAAGTCCTCCCCCACTAATTTCAACATGTTCTTCCATAGAGCACTTCACTATATATGAAATGGTACAGAAGTAGTGTTACATAGATCAACAGGGTAACAAAATGTTTGACATAAACATGAGTTGAGATATTTTAGCATGAGATTTGCAGTAGATTCAGATTTAGAGATGAGGGATTTCAAATAGATAAAGGATGTTTTTTTTTTTTTCTTATGCAAATATTTTAAATACATAAGCCTTTATCTTTGATTTAATGCAAAAGGAAAGAGCATTTAAATATGTAAAAATTTATTTTTTTTTCTTTTTTCCCCAGGGCTCCCTTACCACACCAACATACGTTGAAGCCACCCAGCTAAAATTTACTTTCAGCTTGTTAGAGTGACATTTTCGCAGCTCTCATTGTAAAAATAACAAAAAGGTAAAATTATATATGTCAAAAATGAACAGGTAGCACCTGAGTTGCACCCAGTCAAAAGACACAAATAGTATGTTGAAAAACTTCCAGAAGTATGTAGTAAAGAAGTAATATAGAAGTATATAAATATGCTGGGTCTTTTTGCTTTAAGCTGCTCACTGAATTTGCACACAAATTGGCAGTTTTAGATATACTAATAGACATGGTTAAGTGAAACATTTTGGTCTTTTAAGGTCTCCATTTATTCTGTGTATTTTACCATCTGCAGGTGTTAAAACACATCAAGATAGCAAAGGTTGAATATATGTTCTTCCAGCTCATTACCGGAATAGGTTAGAGAGCATTACATTTTAAAGAGTGCAGGTAAATCAGATGAGCATTACATTACTTATTGTAAGGCTGTTGAGTAGGAGGATAGATGTATCAATGAATTAATAGATAGATTGGAAGGAAATCAAACTCCTTGTCGTTGTGATTCACACCACAGCACACAACACAATGTGACTTCTGTATTTAACCCATGACCAGAGTGAACAGCTCGTGCCTTGAGCTCAGACAGACAGACAGACAGATCGATCAATCAATCATCTTGTATTTACCTGTATGGCCATTGTTGACCATGGATTTGATAGCAGAGGAGAAATTGGCAAAGGTGAAGTCATGCAAGCTAGAATCCATCGTAACATGGCTGGTATCAATTTTGATAGGAGACTGTCGCTTCTGTCCACAGAAAGACCCTGGTATGCCTGCCCATTGAGTAGGGCTGTGCTCTGTGGACATCAGGGGTTTTATCAATGCATATCCCAAATAAATTATTTTTTTACTTGAAATACTGTCGTTAATCATGTTCTACTTTATATTTACCGCAGCCAGTGTAGCACCAGTCACTTCCAGTGGCTGCAGCTAGTCAATCACCAAAATAAAAAAAATGTATTATTGTAAATAAAATTTTCAGATTTCATTTTTGTTTTTTGCAAACATTGTGATTTTATTCTGACTTTACTGGCCATTACAAAAAAAAATATTAGACTTAAAAAATATATATATTTTTAATAGATAGTGCATGTTTTGTAAATGTATTGTCATGAGATATATAATTAGATATCAAATATTATTACTATGTAAACAAATACAATATAATTCCACGTACACATTTTCAACACAACAATAGCAAAACATAAAAGCTGGGGTAGTTGATACATCTTTTGGAAGAAGATTATTTTAATCAGTTAGTGTTCAATCCTTCACACAGCTGCAGACCTGAAACAAGAATAAAAAATAAAGATTGATAATGTTATCATTTACAGCTAACTACATCCTAAATATGTCCCTGTGCACTTTATTTGGTCCCACTTACTCTCTTTACCAAGCCAGGGGGCTACACTGACCCTGGATAGAGCAGAGGGTTTGTTCTGTGTAAACGTAAATTTTCTTCACCACACCAAGTTTTACTTGTTCACACAAACTCAGTAAAACATTGTTTTTACATACATTATTGTTTCTTTTCTCAAGTAAATCACAAAACATTGATCATATGTTAGAAACAAGAAAAATATATGTTAAGCAAATGTTTTATAGACAATAAATATTACAGCATAAATGATTAGTCTTAAAGTAAATGTTATTAAACTTACCCTACTGATATCCAAACAACAAATATGATTGTGTTAAAAGGACATATGAATCAAGATTAATCAATCAATGCTTAAGTAAGTAAGTTGAAAGGTCCACTCCAAAAAGTATCACAGTTGTAGTTATACGGAAGGACGTACACTGGGTGGGGGCCAGTTGTGTATAAAACACAAAATGTATGTGGGAAAGACATGCAACATGACCCCTATTTTGGATAACATGATGTACATGTTATCCAAAATAGGGGTGTTTAGTTTTAGGATTGAAGACATTTATACTTTGAAGATATATATACTTTTCTGTCATATCATATTATTAAGATACAAAGGTTTTTTTTGTTCTTTTTTTCAACTACTGCTATACTGTTTTGTGTAATAACTTGTGTACGCTTTATTTGAAAGTAAAAACAAATTTGCTGATGCAAGTTAAATTATCAGCTGCCTTGGTAAAGACATGAAACCATTTATTAATGTTAATAATAATATCTAAAATCATTGATGAAAAACATACACAGTGAGATGTGTGAGACAAGGACAGGTGGAACCAAATCAAATATAATGCAAACCATCTTTGTTACAGTTAGTTAGATCTTGAGTTAGAGGGTTTCTTTTTCCAACTTTACTACAAGTCTTCTCATGATATTCATTATGAGTAGAATGTGTGAAAACAAGTGTTTGTTTACAGTAAACATTGACTCTTTCTCTGTAGAGGGAACCTTGTGCCTTCGTACATATTTAGTGTAAACTGAGTGTACACCTACAACATAGGTGTACACTCAGTTTACAACACTTACGATCATCTCAAACAATGTCAAATGTTAGTCCATAGACACTAGAACGACCAGGATTTTAAAACTACTGAAAAATGGCTAAAGGTAAATTCCCCCCAAAAGATTTACAGTTTAATAGTGTTATGTTAAATAACACATTGTATAAAGAAAATAATATAAAAAAAAAAGCTCACACCAACTATTGCTCTCTGACAGATCATGTAAAAGAAAAGAGCAATATTCACCAAATTAAAACAAAATACTTTGCACAACATATACCACCTGTTTAAAATGTTCATGAGACAAAGATATGTCAAACTAATGGAAATATAAGGTATTCTATACAGTTACTCTCTGTCTCCCCAATATGAATCAAAGGCAAATAGTGTTTTAGTGTTGTTCACTTCTGCCTAAATGGCTTATATTTGATTACACTGTCCTCAAAAAAAAAAAAAAAAAAAAAATTGAAGAAAAGTGATGATAAAAAATGTTTAATAATAGTGGACATTTGCATGCACCTTCTATTACACCAGCCCCAGCCCTAATGACACTAGCAAGATCAAGTTCACATGCTACTGCATTCTTGTTAATCACCTCAAAAAAATTTTTCAGCATGCTTAATGGTAGTATTTTCAGGATGCTAGTGGAAATGTTGCTCCAAATAGTGAAGATGTTTTCACAGGGGGGCATTCACGATGTGAAACTATACATATTTGTACACTTTCCTTGCCATCCAACACCAAATCTTTTCAATTTGATTTTGAGTTACTTTATACTGGATGTCTGATGAAAAAAAATGCTAGATTTGTTGCCATTTGACAGCAAGTGTAATAATAAAAGTGTAATAAGTTGAGGAAAGTTAAGAAAAACCCAGTCATTACCACACAGACAATGGCCTTCGGTCATGAGCAACAATGTTGCATGTTGGGGAACAGTCATGAAAAAGTGTGCCAACTAGATCAGACAGGGAAGTACAGCACTTCACATCTGTCAACATATTTTTTTAAGCTATGTTACAAGTTACTAAAGCATAAAAGTAATTATTAACTAATTAGTTTACTTTAAAAACACAATAAAAGGTTTTGAGTTGTGTTCTGTAGCAACTATTACGATGAAATGCAGTGATACATTAAAAACAAAATAAATGTTTAGACATTTTGACAAGCATCTTTATTGTAACCTCAACTTACAACTTGCCGTCGTCTTGCTTGTGGGTGTGTGCTGCTGTGTGGCCTGTGTGTGTGACTGTATATTTCCTATAAGGCAAGAAGACCCGCCCAGGCCTCTTTCTGAATGGCTTAGCCTGAAACGTTAACCTCTGTCAACGATTGGATGCTCCTTTTCAACGCATGGTGCAGTTAGTGTGCACCGCCGCCTTTCATGACTGTGAGAGTTACCACACACACATACTGATAGGCAACTGCTCTGCTGCCAAACAGGCCTCTCTCCGCGGCGGGGAGAAACCGTCCATTTGGACCACAGAATATAACGAATAAGGGGCCCTTACACCACAGTAACAATAATGGCATTACTGAATGGGAAAAGTAACACATAGTAATAATAATAATAATAATAATAATAATAATAATAATACATTTAACTTATCTCAAAGTGCTACAGACATAAAGAGAACAAATAATACATAAATAGCAATAAAATCACAGGACTGTGGCTAATGACAGCTGAATGCGTCCTGGAATAAAAAGGTTTTTAGGCCTTTTTTGAAACAGTCGGTGTCCTGGGTTGCTCTTAAGAGAGGTGGAAGGCTGTTCCACAGACGTGGAGCAGCAGCACAAAAGGCCCGGGTTCCCATTGTGGAGAGCCTGGTCCTTGGAACATGGAGGAGATGGGTGTCGGTAGATCTTAGGGTGCGAGTGGTGGACTGTAGGGCGATGAGGTCTTGGAGGTAAGTAGGTGCATGTCCATAGATGCATTTGTGGGTTAGCAGGAGAATTTTGTAATTGATCCGGGATGAAATGGGGAGCCAGTGGAGCGACTGCAGGATGGGTGTGATGTGTTCATATTTACGGACTCTCATCAGGACCCTGGCAGCACTGTTTTGAATGTACTGTAGTTTTTGGATGTTTTTTTCCAGGTATCCCGATGAAGAGTCCGTTGCAGTAGTCCAGTCTGGAGGTGATGAAGGCATGGACCAGTTGTTCTGCTGCTTGGTGGGATAGAGTGGGACGGAGTCTTTAAATATTGCGAAGATGAAGAAAAAAAGAGATTTTACAGAGGTGTTTAATGTGGTCAGTGAAAGTCAGGTGATGAGATGAGTTGGGTTATAGATGTGGACTTTACCTGATGAGGGGTGCCGATGATGAAAGCTTCAGTTTTATTACTGTTTAGTTGAAGGGAGTTGTTGGTCATCCAGGTCTTTATGTCTTCGAGACAGGAAATGACGGATGGCAGGTCTGCAGGTGAGGTTTGTGATGCTTTTATGTCGAGTTGAATGTCATCGGCGTAGCAGTGAAAAGATAGTCCATGTTTTCTGATGACTTGACCGAGAGGAAGGATGTAGATGGTGAAGAGGATGGGACCAAGGACAAACCCCTGGGGGACGCCACAGGTGACTTGGAGTGGCCTTGACTCACGGAAAGGTAGGACTTGAGCCATTGTAGAGTGCGATCTGTCAGTCCTACTGTGTTGTGGAGACGCTTGAAGAGGATGGTGTGGTCGACAGTGTCGAATGCAGCTGTTAAGTCTAAAAGGATGAGGAGTGATGGTGACCCCGAATCAGCGTTCATTAAAATGTCATTTGTCACCCTAAGGAGAGCTGTCTCGGTGCTGTGGCCTGTCCGGAAACCTGACTGGAAGTTTTCAAAGAGGTTGTTGTCTGTGAGGTGATCCTGGAGCTGTGTAGCGACTGTCTTTTCCAGTATTTTGGATAGGAAAGGGAGATTTGAAATAGGTCTGCAGTTTGTAAGATTGTCCGGGTCCAGGGAGGGCTTCTTCAGGAGAGGGCGAATTATAGCAGTCTTTAGGGCAGGTGGGACATGTGCTGTTTGGAAGGAGAGGTTAACAACTTGGGTGATGATGGGAATCAAGGGGGTGATGTATGACTTAAGCAGGGTGGATGGGAATGGGTCGAGGCAGCATGTGGTCGGCTTCATTCCGCTGATGATTTTTTGTAAGTGGTTCTGCTCTACCTCAGAAAAGCAAGAAAGTGGTCCCGCCAGAAACTTGGGAGCAGGCGAGGGGAGGAAGGTGATGGGATTTAGCAGTAGGGACCGGATGTTGTTGACCTTTGTTCTGAAGAAATCCATGAAACTGTTGCATTGTTCTACTGTGGCATCAGTTGGTGGCGGTGATTGTGGTTTCAGAAGGTGGTTTATTGTGGAGAAGAGCTTCTTAGAGTTGCTGGCCTCCTGGTTCATGATGTTGGCATAGAATGTTGAGCGTGTGTCTTTCAGAGCCTGGCAGTAGGTTTTTTGATGCTCACGGTGAGCCAGTTTATGGACAGTGAGCCCAGTGCGCCTGAAATTGCGTTCCAGTACACGGCCAGCAGTTTTCATTTTGCGCAGAGCCTGTGTGTACCAAGGAGCGGAGCGTTCAAAAGTGACTTCACGTGTCTTGATAGGGGCATGAAGATTGAGAACACTGCTCAACGAGGTGTCGTAGTGGTCCACTAGCTCTTCCATAGTTTGAGCAGCTGGGCAGGAAATGTGCTGGAAGTCGATGGTGAGGTCTGCCGGCACAATCCGCTTCAGGTTCCTGAAAATTATTTGGCGTTTGGATCTAGAGGGAAGCAGGGAGGATGTTAGAGTTGTTGAGATTACCTTATGGTCGGACACCCCGACGTCGTAGATTTCCAGGTTTTCTGATGGATGCTGAATTGGTGATGACTAGATCTAACGTGTGGCATTTATTGTGAGTGGGAGCCTCAACGTGTTGTTGCAAACCAAGACAGTCCAGTAAACTTAGAAACTCTGCTGCAAGGGAACAAGAAGGATTGTCAACATGAATATTGATGTCGCCGATAATTATAATATTGTTAGAAATGGTGCAGAGAGATGTTAGGAGATCGTGAATCTCTGGGAGAAATTAAGAGTTTGGTTTTGGAGGCCTGTAGATCAGAAGCAATGTCATGGAGTAAGGAGGTTTGAAATTAAAAGCATTCCAAATGGAAAGGCATTCCATGGAGGTAAGGTCAGGCAGCTGGATGGGTGAGAGTTGAAGTACAGACCGGTGGATGATGAGTAGACCACAACCTCTGCCTGAAGTGCGGGCTCTCTCAATGTAGTTGTAGCCAGGGGTGGCAGATTTCATTTAGCGGGAGGTGGTCCCCCGGCTTGTGCCATGTTTCCACTAGGCACATTAAATCGATGTGTCTTTCCTGTATGTGGTTTTGTATCAGTAGAGATTTCCTGTTGATGGCTTGGATGTTAAACAGTTCCATGGTAATTGGTGACGGAGCTGGTGGTGAATATCTCTGCAGATTCCGAAGCACACAGTGATCCACTGCAGGTTTTCCATTCCACCGTGAGCCGCTGTTACTACAAGCCTCTATGACGTTGGCGTACTGATGACGTTGCCAACGAGCGACGCGGCTGTCTGGGGACCAGATAGTAGGGATTGATGCAGGGCATTTTTGGAAGTAAACAAATCTCCTACGCACACTCCTGTGGATGTAGCGAGGTCAGCGTAGAAGTCCGTGCTGTCTGATAGCTGCGATGCATGCTGGAGCATCAAAGTTATTTAGCTTCAGCAGTTGTGAAGCGGAGTATGTCAGCATGGAGCCGGCTGCTAGTGGTGTTAGCCTCAGCGGATGATGTGAAGCGGATGTTGGAGCAGCGTGAAGCGACAGCCAGACGTGCCAGCGTCCTCACGCATGCTCGTCAAATATAACCACTGTCTCCACATAACCACGTTATGTTAATAGTTGCAGAGAAAAGTCATTTTGTTATGTAACAGTGTTACAAATAATGCGTTAGTCCCAACACTGCTGCATGGCCATTGAAATCTGCTCCAATCACCACTTTCTCTTCCCTGGAGATGTTCTCTACAACCAAATCCAGCTCATTCCAAATTGTCTCCTTTTTTCCTAACACAGCTTACCTGTGGAGCTTACCTAATGACAACATTCAACATCACTCTTTCTATTTCCACCTTCACGCACATCAAAGATCACCCCTACTTGATTTCTCTTCCCATCTAATCCATGGCAAAATAACTTACACCTACAATATGTCATCATCCAGGGTTCCCACATTCAGACCAACACTTCTCTAACGTTCCACTTTTCCCTTTTTGCCTTAACCAATCACTGTCCTCAGCTTTGTCCTCGACCAACAGTAGACCAATTTCCAACAGTACCCTGTAGGTTAACAGCACTGTTAGTGGTCGTTGTTAACCTGGGCCCCAACCGATCAGGTATGGAAATATTTTTGATGTCTCGCATATTTGATTTGGCCAAAATTTGACGCCAGATGCCCTTCCTGACACAACCCTCACTATTTATCGTGGCTTGCGACTGGCACTAAAAACACTGGCTTGTGCTTCCTCGTGGCTAGTTTTATGATCTTGATATCGTCCTGCAAATTAGCACCAGTTCAATAAAGTGTAAATCTGGGCTTGCCTGCAACATCTCCAAATAGATGGCTGCTGTTTGTTTTTGTTTTAAAAACCTTCTCTCACAGATGCCGTATAGATAGACAGACAGAAAGACGGATAGATAGATAGATCACTTTATTCATTCCCGGAGGGAAATTGGGTTGTTACAGCAGTCCGAACACTAGGGATAATAAAATAAAAGTAAAATAACAGAAAATAAGTACCAGGCATTCAAACAATATACGTTGGCTACAGCTGCAGAAAATAAGCATGATGGCATAAGGATATTTACACAGGGTTGAAGAGAAGATATTGGAGTACAAATGCATAATGGAACCAATACAAACAAGTTAAGTAAATAATAAATATGTAAATGATAAGACAACAGTATATTCATATGCACAGTACTGGTGCATTAGTAGCAGTGGTGGTAACAATGCTATTATATATATATATATATATATATATTACACATTTTCAATTTCAATTTATTAGAATTTCTATAGCGCCAAATCACATCATACGTTGTCTCAAGGCGCTGTACAAGGTAAGGACAAAATACAGAAGTACAGAGGTTATAAATATTACAGAATTACAGAAAGAGAAAACCCCAACAATTCACACAATGAGCAAGCACTAGGCATCAGTGGAGAGAAAAAACTCCCCTTTAACAGGAAGAAATCTCAGAACCAGACTCAAAGGTGTGCAGTCATCTGCCTCGACTGGTTGGAGGGAGGAGAATTGGGGTTAGAAGAGAGATGGGGGAGAGACAGGGGGAGAGAAACAGGAAAGAAGAGATACAACAGAGACAGAGCAACAAGTTTACCTTATATGAAGTGGTGGATCTGGATCCTGAGACCTGAAGGAGAGAGAGGACTGGAAGGAAAAGCACACACTAGGGGGACAGAGCAGAAGGTTAGTGGCAAGTAACTGTGTTTACTCATGTCACGAGTAAACATTCAGCACATGAGCAAACACAGTTACAGTAAACACATGAGTAAAAATTCCCCCAGCAGTCTAGGCCTATAGTAGCAGAACCAAGAGCTGGTTCAGGATTCCCTGAGCCAGCTTTAACTATAAGCTTTATTAAAAAGGAAGGTTTTAAGCCTGATTTTAAATACAGCGACGGTGTCCGCCTCCCAAACCGACATTGGGAGTTGGTTCCACAGGAGGGGGTCCTGGTAACTAAAGACCCTGCCTCCCATTCTAGTCTTATGCACTCTGGGAACCACAAGTAAACCTTCATTGTGCGACCTAAGAAATCTATTTGGCTGATAAGGTACAACTAAATCTCTGAGGTACAAAGGTGCCTGTTCATTGAGTATTTTATCGGTGAGGAGGAGGATTTTAAATGAAATTCTAAATTGAACAGGGAGCCAGTGTAGAGAAGCTAACACTGGGGTAATATGGTGTCTCTTCCTTGTTCCTGTTAGAACTCGTGCCGCTGCATTTTGGATTAGCTGCAATGGTTTTATTAAGATATTGGAACGCCCAGATAGCAACGAGTTACAGTACTCCAATCTGGATGTAACAAATGCATTGACTAATCTTTCAGCATCCTTTAAAGATAGAATGTTCCTAATTTTCCTAATGTTACGCAGGTGGAAGTGAGCTGATCTTGTGATGAGTTTTATGTGTGGAGCAAATGAAATGTCCTGGTCAAAAGTAACTCCAAGGTTCTTTACAGTGGAGCTGGATGCCATGGTAAAGTCATCTAAGGCTGTCTCTTATACA
>JAFBJS010000988.1:28657-53241 GCA_016785265.1 Paraplagusia blochii
CTGTTCCACAAAGGGCCGGTGTGGCTGCTGGTTTTTGTTCCAACCAAGCAAGAGCACACAGCTTGACCAATCAGCTGTCTGATGACTGTGATCAGTTGATTAAACCTCTCAACGCAGGTGCTGAGGCTGATGTTTTTCCATCTCCTCTTTGATGTTCAGCTCATTCAATAATGAGGGGAAATTCCTTATGGCTTGCACATGAAATATTTCTACTCATTGTGGACTGTATTATCCTAACAGTTTTGTAGGTCTAAGACGAGCATCATATACAGCAGAAAACAGAACTCTATAACAAAAGTCATGAATGTGATTTTAACAGTTTTTGCGGGTCCCTCTCTTGACGTAACTTTGTTACGTCATATGTATACAAATTCCCTTTAAAATAGTGGGTGGGTCCTCATGTCTGAGCACTTTTTCTGATTCCATACCCCAATTGGACAGGAAACTCCCAACCCCAGTCCCTGCGGCCTTGGGCAACGTTCATGATAATAAGAAAATTCTGTTTGTAATAATACCAAAAACATTGTAATAATAACAAAGAATACCATTGACAACATCATCACAGAAACAGTGAAACATGTGATTATTGAAAACATTATTGTGTACTTGTTAAACAGTTAATGATATTTTTATAATGCTATATAAAAGTACAAACTTTTTCTCAAAAAACCCTCAACCTTAATCACTAATGAATGTGAATAGATTGTTTTAGTGAATGATATTTTAACAGTCCCTCCCTTGACGTGGGTTATCCCACATCATACTCAGATCTGCAGCTGCAACTCAGAACATAATTCAAAGATAAAGAATGCTGTTGTTCCTACGGTATAATTTAGTTCTATCCCCCCATATAAGGTTAAACATAGGTCCCTCCATTTCACACGTGAGTCACTCCTTTTTTGTCTACTTAGAGCTGTTACATTAACATTGCTACTGTTTACGGCGGTAGTCGTGTTGTTTACCTGTTTCAGCAATTGCATTTCATACAGTAATATAGGAAAGGTTATTGAGAAACTAATAAGAGCCAGAATACACATTGTTCCTCTGAGTCCACACAATGCTGGATCCCTGAACGGATGCCAGGGTCGAGGCCGATCCATTGTTAGTCAGTGATGCTCCGCGCCGTCTTCGTGTAAGCTGACATTTGTTATGCGGTCAGTTCAGAAGTGCACACTTCCACTGACCGCCTTGAACCTAACAGTGTCTTTCTTCAGTCCTTAAGAATAGGGTGATGTGAAATGTGTGAAATTTTAAAATGGGTTCCATTGTATGTTCCACATAATGTTCAATCAGGTGTTTAATTACTTCTGCAGATGTTTCTTGTTTTACTGGAAATGCACTTACCCAACCAGAAAAAGCATCTACCATGACCAGTAAATACCTCATTCCCTTCACCCGGTTGTCTCTTCCCATATCCGTGTAGTCAATGACTAGTGTGTGTCCTGGACCATATGGGTGGTTTCCAGGAGTCCTCCAGAGATCATCTTCTCTTACTGCTCCAATCCACACCAATTTTTCAAGTTACTAAAATTATCTTTTGTTAAAACTTAATATGTTCCACCACTGCACATGCTGCCCTTAAACAACCGTTCTTGTCCTTACAACAACAACCATCCGTGTACAACACCATTTCTACATCTGTGAGTGGTTCTACCCTCATGTCTGACTTTTTCTTGACAACAGTGCAATTCCTCTTTATTCCCCTCTGCCATGTTAATGTATGTGTGGTTTCTCCAATGTACGTAGAATTCTTCCTTGTCTTGTTGGTGTCATTATGAATGCTGCTGAAGTTACATAGGTTTGGACAACATGTAATGTTAACACAAACAATGAATGTCCCATGACTATGTGTTCAGTTTTTTATCTTTACCGGTCAAGCTGTAAACCTGGTTGTTTGGTTTCCATTGCATCAAGTGGTACACTCACATAATTCAATATTGTCCTATCCCTCTTTTGCTTTTGGAACAAAACACAGTGTGCAGCGGTTTTTGAGACAGAAACATTCAAGTGAAAATCTTTTGTGTAGTCTGGTGTGGCTAATGTTGCTACTGAGGCTAGAGCAGTTCTCAAATCTGTAAGTCTGTTCAGTCTTTGTCGTCCAGTAAAGTTTTGAACTTGAGTAAACTTTGAAATTCCTCATCCCTCTATCTACCAGCAGTTTCCTACAGGGCACAATTTGGTTAATATACGTAGAAATAAAGTTTAAAATGTTGGTTTGAAATCTGAGTAAGTGTCCAATCGTTGCATTGGACCATGTTGTCCAATTATTTTTGAGAATTGTTGTTGATAAATATAATCACATTCTCTATCATTAAATAGTACTATAGGGTACTATGGGGTGGTGGTGGTGTATAGGGTGCATGGAGATCCATCCAAGGCTTCCACTGGAATTAGACAGAGAGCACAATTATTTTCTATGGATCTTCAGAGTGTAGGAGAGCCCAGTAAATGTCCATCATGTGTGTGGGTGGTGTGTTGTCATCACACAGGAGCTATTGAGTTCCAGTTGTGGTTGAGGTACAGGAACAGTTCACTTTGTGTCCACCAGGGAATACCATTTCAACACCATCAGGTAGGTTACATAGTATGTCTCTGCCCAGCAGATGTACAGGTGAGTGAGGAGCATGGACGAATGAGTGTATCAAACTCTGTCCTTGGACCTCAGTTTAGGCCAGTTGGCCCTGGTGACAACCAGGGGGATCCATATTGGGGTGGGCTGCTTGATGAGGCACTTCCCCTCCCTCTGGTACTTTGTTGGTAGTTGGTCCTGGGTCATAAGGGGGCAGTCTTTTGCCCAATGTCCCATCTGTCCACATGCAAAGCATCCACTCCTTCCAAGTTTCCACCTCTTCCAGGTCCCCGCCCCCTATGTTAACACGCCCCTACCATGGCTGTGGCTGATAGAGCCCAAAATGGCTGTCCATTAAATACATTTGTTTGTGTTTGTGTGTGTGTGTGGGGGTGGGGGTGGGAGGGGCTGCTGCACCATTTGTGTGTCAGTTTGACCTAGTGTACAACTGTTTTACTCTACAACCATTATAACTGCCCTGTTACACCTTCCTCTATGAGCAATTCCTCCCCGGTGCTTTTCTCCTCTTATTCTATGATGTCATTGGTCTTTTGAAGTTATTTTTATTATTTTCTTATGTGTGTTGTCCAGATTATAATCAATTTGACCTGGAAATATTAGGACAGGACAGATTCCTAGCATTTATTTTAACAATATCTTTTTTTTTTTTCTTCAAAATAGGTGGGTGGGGTTGCTTTTGCTGTCAAGTTAGAGTCAGCTTCTTTTTTCCATACCTTCTCTGCTCTCTTTCTACAACTTACTGATTCCTATCTCTTCTCCCTCACTCTTGCCATTACTAACTAAAATTTATGACCACTACGTGCACTTGCCCTAACCTTCTTCCTGTCTCACAAACTGTTCCAGCTCCCTCTTTAACTCTTACCATTTTATACACTGCACTACAACCAACTCATACAAACAAACTACTTCCTCAAATCTAACCTTTTTCTAACATCTCTTTTGCCTCCTTCATCCTCTCGTCTGTCTTCTAATGTCCTTAACAACATTCAACAAATTTTCTTGAATGAAACGAATGAATGAATAAACTGATTCATGGGAGAAAACAGTGTGAGTGGAACTGAGGGCCCTGTGGGCTGGTATGGCGGGGGAGGTGTAATTGGTGATTGTGTGTGATTGAATGGCAAACCCTTATCTACGGGTGCCTGGCCATGTGACAATCCCTTATCTACGGCCGTCAGACTATGTGAAGGGCCTTTATGTACAGGCTCCTTCTCTACTTGTTCCATGGCCTCTAAAGACCCACTTGAAGTCTTTTCCCGTCTCTTTTCCGCCTCCTGGTGGGTTTTTCCTGTGTGATGCACAAAACACTACAGAATCTGTTAGTGCTGTCCAATAGTCTTTACTAAACACGGGTAGTCGTTCAGGAGCATCAGTTTGTGGTACGTCCCTGGCCGGTAGACAATAGCCACGCCCTGTATGCAACTGAAATGGTGTAAGTCCGTCCCGTCCTGCTTGTGGAGTGTTTCTCATGTCATGTAATACAGTGGGTAGGGCATCTATGTACAGGCTCCTTCTCTACTTGTTCCATGGCCTCTATAATCATCATTAGTGTAACAATTCGTTCACTTTCATCATCGGCCTTGTGTTTCCATTTTTTTGTTTTATTTATTAATTACTTTTTCCCCAATTCTGATTCATATTCTGCTTTGTAATGTTGGTGTGCTCCTGTACTAATTGAACCTTGAAAATGTGGGCAAATGGTCCTTCATCCTCGATTTAGGCCAATATGGTTTCTTTTTCTCATTTTTTACATTTTTTCAATCTATCTGCCTGTGTATTAGGTCTTGACACACACCTGGAAGATGTCAGTCGTTTTTCTACCTCCGTCCATGTGTCTTCAAAAGTCAAAGTAATTTTACAGTAGTTAAAAACTTTGCCACATATGTAAAATTGAAGCAAACGTCAGCTTGTTGATATTAATTTCCTTTTAAAAACACATCCGGAATTCGTGTGACTGGTATTCCTCGGTAGATGTGGCACATACGTCCAAAGTAACGTCGGAACCAGTGACACTACACAGAAATGTTATATGTCAGGAAATTTCAAACCCCAATCCTTCGTTTCTGTTACTTCACAGTATTAAACAATACAAACATTCATTGCAAATTGAAACAAACATTGGCTTGTTGATATTAATTTCCTTTTAAAAACACATCCGGAATTCGTGTCACTGGTATTCCTTGGTAGATGCGGCACATACGTCCAAAGAAACGTTGGAACCAGTGACACTACACAGAAATGTTATATGTCAGGAAATTTCAACCCCCAATCCTTTGTTTCTGTTACTTCATAGTATAAAAACAATACAAACATTCAATGCAAATTAAAACAAACATTCAATGGAAAACACACAAGGGAAAACACACAGGATGTTCAATGGAAGACACACAAGGGAAAACACGTTTATTATTATTTCTATTGCGTTCCAAACGCTGTGTACACTCTGTCTCTTATACACATCTTGAAGGCTCCCGTACTTCCTACTAATTGAACCTTGAAAATGTGGGCAAATGGTCCTTCATCCTCTGATTTAGGCCAATATGGTTTCTTTTTCTAATTTTTTATAAATGTTTTCAATCTATCTGCCTGTGTATTAGGTCTTGACACACACCTGCAAGATGTCAGTCGTTTTTCTACCTCCATCCATGTGTCTTCAAAAGTCAAAGTAATTTTACAGTAGTTAAAAACTTTGCCACATATGTAAAATTGAAGCAAACGTCAGCTTGTTGATATCAATTTCCTTTTAAAAAAACCTCCGGAATTCGTGTCACTGGTATTCCTCGGTAGATGCGGCACATATGTCCAAAGTAACGTCGGAACCAATGACACTACACAGAAATGTTATATGTCCGGAAATCTCAACCCCCAATCCTTTGTTTCTGTTACTTCAGAGTATAAAAACAATACAAACATTCAATGCAAATTGAAACAAACATTCAATGGAAAACAGACAACGGAAAACACACAGGATGTTCAATGGAAGACACACAAGGGAAAACAAGTTCATTATTATTTCTATTGTGTTCCAAACGCTGTGTACACTTGTGTCCCAGACACTAACGTCCCTGACGTTTTTTCTATTGTGTTCCAAACGCTGCGTACACTTGTGTCCCAGACACTAACCACATTATTTCTTCATTCTCAAGATGTCAATTTTATAATTAATTAATCTGAATTTTTTTTTACAACAATTCAAAGTGGAATTTGAATAAGATTCAGTGTTGCAGTTTTTGATAAAACAGGAAACTGCTTACCTTTATTTATTTCTCCCGGGGATTACTTTGAACGATTGTTTCCAGAAATCTCCTGGTTGGACCAATTCGTCCTTCTTTTCTAGATCACGGAATTCCCGGATCTTGGTGCCGTTCACCACGAATGGATCTTGCGTCACTGTCTGTACGTCTACAGTAAGAGCATCATCGCAAGAACCCAGAGTTCTGTCTGCTGTTGTTTTTATTTTATACTGCTTCAACTCGTTCTTTTCTATGTGAGCGTGTTTGTCTCCTCTCATGTATATGAGTGTGTGTGGTGTTTCCTCTCATATCTCAGTGTGTGTGTTCTTCCCAAGTTTAGATGTGCGTGTATGTCTCTAAATTGGTTTCCATGTAAAAGTTATTTGACTGTTAATTACCGCTCAATGCACAGGCTGGTACCGTTCAGGTGCTGAGGCTGATGTTTTTCCATCTCCTCTTTGATGTTCAGCTCATTCAATAATGAGGGGAAATTCCTTATGTCTTGCACCTGAAATATTTCTACTCATTGTGGACTGTATTATCCTAACAGTTTTGTAGGTCTAAAACGAGCATCATATACAGCAGAAAACAGAACTCTTTGCAAAAGTCATGAATGTGATTTTAACAGAGGTCAATAGGGGTAAAGTTAAATAACTGTGAGCCTGGTGCTTCAATGGCACTTGTGTTACAGATGGACTCACTTCCCTTTGGAGGGAGGAGATGAGTAATTTTCTCTCTGATCAGGGTTACTTTGTTTGCAAAGAAATTCATAAAGTCACCACTGGTCAGTGTTAGGGGAATGGATGGGTCGGTGGAGCTATGACTCTGTGTCAGCCTGGCTACAGTGCTGAACAGAAACTTGGGATTATTCTTATTTTCTTCAATTAGAGAAGAATAATATGCAGATCTTGCATTGTGGAGGGCTTTCTTGTAGGCTAAAAAACTATCTTTCCAAGCTAGAAAATATTCTTGCAGGTTAGTAGAACGCCATTTTCTTTCTAATCTACGCAGCGCCTGTGTAAACGTGCAAGTGTTAGAGTTAAACCACGGTGCTACCCTCCTCTGGTTCACTACTTTCTTTTTCAGAGGGGCAACACTATCTAATGTGGTAGATAATGACATTGCTGCGCTATCAACAAGATTATCAATATCAATATCAATATGAGCGGGTAAGACATTTGTACTGATCATTTCAGATAGGTTTTGTAATGCATAATGAATGTAATGAATTAAATAAGGGTTCTATAGTCTCTCTGAATTTATCCGTAATATTATCCGACAAGTCCCGACTAAAGTGGTATTTTCTATTGGTGTTAATGTGGTTTTTAATTGCAAAGCTAACTATGACTAATGAATGATCGGTTAACACAGGGTTTTGGGGAAGAACCTTGAGGTTTTCACTGTCAATGCCATAGGTCAGTATAAGATCAAGAGTGTGACCAAGGCAGTGAGTGGACTCACTCACATGTTGAATAAACCCAATTGAGTCTAATACTGAACTAAAAGCAGAGCTACAACTATCATTTGTTTTCTACGTGGATGTTAAAATCTCCCATAATAATAACTTTATCTGTCCTTAGCACTAACTCAGATAAGAATTCAGGGAATTCTAACAGAAACTCTGAGTAAGGTGTTGGCGGACAATAGACAACAGCTATAATAACAGGCTTTTGTGATTTTGTGCTGCTATTGGTTAAATGTAAGATAAGGCTTTCAATGCATACGAATTGAGGTTTAGGTTTGGTATTGATTAATATGCTAGTATTAAAGATGGCAGCAACTCCTCCTCCTCGACCTGAGCTTCTGGGAATATGGGTGTTAACACGAGTCGAAGGAGTCGACTCGTTTAAAATGACGTATTCATTGTCAAGTGACCATGTTTCTGTTAAGCTGAATATATCAATATTATGGTCCGTAATAAGGTCACTAACCAAGAGGGATTTTGAGGAGATAGATCTTATGTTTAATAACCCAAATTTAAGAGTGGTGTGACTCAATTCACTTTCATTACAAATGGTAATTTTTTTTTAGATTGGAATGTCTAACTCCTTTCTTGCCTATTACTGGTTTACTTAGTCAAGTCGGCCGGGGAACAGACACAGTCTCTATGGGGTTTGAGGGAGGTGACTGCTCGCAAGGAAGCACAGAGAGGAGTGGAAGACTGCAACTCTGTCTTCTTGCTTCACCATTGGATTGTCATGCTATTCGTCTAATACAGTTTGCCAAACTTTTAGACAGGAGAGCACCTCCGTCCAGAGTGGGATGGATGCCATCTCTCCTCATTAGATAAGGTTTTCCCCAGAAGGTTTTCCAGTTATCTATGAAATAATGTTGTTTTCTGTGACAGCCAGTGATTAAGTGCTATACCTGTCGTCACTTCAGACAAAGGTCCAGAGATAATTACGGTGTCAGACATTGACTAGCAAATGCACATAGAGATTCAACGTTAATCTTGGTGATCTCCGATTGACGTAAACGTGTGTCATTACCGCCGACATGAATTGCAACTTTATTGAACTTACGTTTATTTCTCGCCAGCAGTTTCAAATAAGACTCTATGTCGCTCTGGCTCCGGGTAGACACTTAACTATGTTCGCTGGTGTCGCTACGGTCACATTCTGTAAAGCAGAGTCGCCAATAACCAGAGACTGCTTCTCAGCCTGTATGTCGCTGAGTGGGGAGAATTTATTTGTGGTGTGAATTAGTCGATGGTGTACTGGACTTTTCTGTTTGGTGCTATGCCTCTTATTACGAACAGTCACCCAGCTACTCTGCTAATCTCCCGGCTACACGGGAGCTGCTGGGGGAGCTAATGCCTTGTGGTCCACACCAGCTACATGGGACTGGCTCACCGATCTAGATTCTATGGTGCGGAGCCGAGCTTCTACTTTGCTGAACCTCACCTCCATTGTGGACAGTAAATTACATTTAATACAAGTACCGCTACCGCTAAAGGAGGCAGAGGAGTAACTGAACATGTGACATTTAGTACAAGTAAGAGGAGAGTCAGGCAGAGAGAGAGAGAAGCCATCGATGCTAAGCTAACAGTAAAACTTGGAGAAGTAATGTGTGTGGATTTAAGTGTGGTGGGAGTGAAAATGCTTTCGACAGAAGCCTGAATAATAAAACAAACTATAGTCCAACAGTCGGGTGCTAAAATTGTTTTGATAATAAAGCTTATTCAATAGAAAACCGAGAACAGGAGAGACGTGAATACACAGCACCGGTGGAGAAACAGGAAGTGATACAATACGTTACCTGGAAGTGTTCAGTCCAGTTTACCAGTGAAAGGATATATAATGGTATATAGTGTTGTACCTAACAGGTGGGTTGTTAAGGTGCAGTTAACAGGTAGAATTTAGTCCAGTTGTGTGATTGTGGCTCTAGCAGAGGTGGATGAGTTGTAGAGCCTATCGTAGTGGGTAGGAATGATTTTCTATAGCGTTCCTTAGAGCAGCGGGGTTGGAGGAGTCTGGTGCTGAAGCTGCTCTTAAGATTGTCCAGCGTGTTGTAGAGGGGGTGGGAGGTGTTTTCCATGATTGCCAGCAGTTTCACTAGCATCCTGTCTTCCACCACCTCCTCCAGGGTGACAAGTTTAGAGCCAACAACAGACTCTGCCTTTTTGACCAGTTTATTCAGTCTGTTGGCATCATTTTAGCAACGACAGACTGACAAACATCTGCAGCATCTTGTTGCAAACATGAAAAGATCTGAGCTTCTTCAGAAAGTAAAGCCGGCTCACACCATTCTTAGAGATGGCCTCTGTGTTTGTGGACCAGTCCAGTTTGTTATCCAGTATGACTCCCAGGTACTTGTAGGAGTCAACAATATCCACATCTGTCCCCCTGATGCTGACAGGAGAAGGAGGGGGCTTGTTCCTCCTGAAGTCCACCACCATCTCTCATCTTTGTCACGTTCAGCTGCAGGTGGTTCTCCCCGCACCACTTCACAAAGTGGTCGACCAGGTTCCTGTACTCTGCCTCCCCTCCCCACCTCCACACACCCAACAATGGCTGTGTCATCAGAGAACTTCTGCAGATGACATGACTCAGTGCAGTACTTGAAGTAGTACTGCGGTCTGCCCGTCACGTAGTCATCGATCCAAGTGATGAGGGGTGCACTCACCTACATGTCCTCCAGTTTGGCCCTCAGCAATCTGGGCTGGATTGTGTTGAACGCACTGGAGAAGTCAAAGAACATGATGAGGACTGATGTGTTGGGTCTGTCCAGGGTGGAGTAAGCCCTCTGCAGCAGGATTGTATGTAGGTGAGACAGTAGTAGAAGACGGAGAAGTGGAAGAGGAAGAGAAAGGGAGTGGAGGGAGGAGTGAAAAAGGTGTTTAGCTCATTTGCCCATCATTCATCCCCATCAGCTGCACCCCCACCTCTCCTCTGGACGCCGGTGATCTCTCTCGTCCCACTCTAGACGTCCCTGGTGTTGTTGTCTTCCAGTTTTTTTTTCTCCAGCTTTCTTTTGTAGTTGTCCCTGCTCTCCTGATACTACGCTACTGCTGAAAGCCCTCTTCTTCTCATTGAGCAGGGCCTTTAGGTCGCTGGTAACCCATGGTTTGTTATTTGGGTAGCAACGGACTTCTTTAGTGGGTATGGTGTTATCAACGCAGAACCCAATGTATTCTGAGATACAGTCAGTTAGTCCATCAATGTCCTCGCCGTGTGGTTCATACAGCGCCTCCCAGTCTGTAGCTTCCAACGCGCCTCGTAGTGTTTCTATGGCCTCAGGAGACCATTTCCTCACTGTCCTTACTGTGACTGGGTGTTGCTTAACCACAGGCAGGTATAATGGTGAGAGCAGGACTAGGTTGTGGTCTGATCTGCCCAGTGGTGGCAGGGCAGTGGAGCTGTACGCATCCTTTACATTAGCATACAACAAGTCCAAAGTCTTATTTTTACGAGTGGTGCATGTTACGAACTGGTGGAATGTTGGGAGTGTGGATGAGAGGGAAACATGATTAAAGTCACCTGTGATGATGAGAGCCCCGGGGTGTTTTGTTTGTAATCCAGCAGTAACTGTGTGGATGATGTCACATGCTGCCTCCGCGTTGCCAGATGGTGATGGCGATAACGCTGGTAAATTCCCTCGGCAAACAATATGGACGGAGTCCTACGGCGACGAGTTTGATGTCCCGGTTACAGACCTGCTGTTTAACGCAAATGTGTCCAGAGTAACACCACTTGTTATTCACAAACACAGCGAGTCCCCCTCCTTTCTTCTTGCCGGTTGCCTTGGTGTCTGTGTCTGCCCGAACCCTGTGGAAGCCGGGAATAGCGATGTTAGAGTCCGGTATCATCTCGTGCAGCCACGTCTCAGTGAAGCATATGATGCTAGACTCTCTGTACTCCCTCTGTGTCCTGACAAGAGCTCCCAGCTCATCCACCTTTTTTGCCAGCGATCTCACATTACCAGTGATGACTGCAGGAATGTAGCGCTTAAACTTCCTCTTTTTCAGCCTCTGTTTAAATCCCACTCTGCAGCCTCGCCATCTCCTCTTTAGCTCTTCGGGAATGGTGGGTCTCCCTCCAGCGAAGAAGGCCGGACGCCTCAGGCTCATCAGCTGATCGCTGTTGTAAACAATGCCGGCGGGCTCCCAGTGGTCCGGAGCGACAAAAGTGCAAATAACACGGGTAAATAGTGTCCAATCCGTTCGAAACGCATGTCGCCGTTGTGCTTTGCGAAGATGCACAGAACAGTATAAAAATAAAAACGAAAAATAAGCAATAAACACACTAAAACTACAAAAAATTACAGAATCTATCCGGGGCTACTGCAACAGGCTCCCACTAGAGCGGTGCCATCTTGACCAAATATATAGTATAATGGTTATGGAACTGTATTTGGCACCAGTTACAAACCTATTTGGTGCTGAGGATTGTCCAGTGTTTTGACATATAGCTAGTTGAATACCAAAGCTCATCTCTTATGCAGCTCAAAAATCCATTTGTATTAAAGGAGAGAAAGCTTTTTTACCCTTGTCACATGACTTCTTTTCCCTTAACTTTCAGGATCTTAAAATTGAAATGGCTGTCTTACTGCACCTAACTCAGTGCTTCTCAATTATTTTCTGTTATGCCCCCCAGCGAGAAGAAAACAATTCGTGCCCCCACCCCACCACCCACTCTCTGCCGCAGCTATAAATAATAGCATTTGTCTATAAAATAGTTCTAGGTACACCTCTGCATAACATTTTATCCTTGTTAACATAAAGAAAACAAAAAGAAAGAATTATAGTTCAACTCGCTGTGCACAATGGGCAATGAGAGTGCCACTGCCAACTACTGGAGTGGATATGCAATTACACTTTATTGTAGTACGGCGGAAAAATTGCATTCCCCACGGTCATACGCGCCCCCTCAGCATCGCACCCCCACGGCGGGCCCACCCCCCTATTTGAGAAGCACTGTTCCATTTGAATATTTTTAAAACTTCAATCTTTTAATTGTATTGGCTTTTTTGGCTTTCTGTTTTCTGTTTTTTTTTCCAAAGGTAGTAGAGATTGTCTCCATCAGTCACATTGATTTATTTTTGTGTGATTTTTGAATGCTTTTTTGCCTTTGCCACCAGGTCCCATCAAAAAAAAATGATACTAAATCAACATTTTTGTAAAGACTTGGGCTTCTTAATCTTTTGATCAGTTATGTTAGTTATGTTCTTGCAATTTCTCAACTGGTCTTAAAATTTAGAACAGGAGAGTATGTCAGAAGTCAGGAAGGGACAGGGTTGTATTTTTTTTTGTAATTGACAAAATGACACATAGATACATTTGCACAAGAGGCACACAAAAAATGCATGATTTAATTTTAGTTCAAGTACCTGTGTCTCGTATTATCCACATCAAAATCCATAACTTTCTGATTCTCTTTTTTCTTACACCCTTATCTGAAAGATTAAACAGGGATTGTTTAATCTTTCAGATAAGTATAATGTGGTAGCACTTGAACGCATAGCAGAACAGCATAGGATGATAGTTAGGTACAGTATGTTCTTCGGAGTGAAAAGCGGTCGAGTGACCTGTTTGTGACATGATCAGTTTAAGGCAGTGGTTAGTTGACGGGGCTGCAGTTTAACATCTGTGAAAAAAATGCCACACAAAATGTTGTAGAAAGCATTGTCTCAACTACAGTCTCCACAACAAATCCAAAATGCTGTAAAAACATGTTCTTTTCATACACTCACATCAACATGCTTACATCATTTCCCAAAACATTCACCGTTCCTTGGAAACCATGAACCCATGCCAAACCATGTCCAAAACAAGAGGATGTCTATTCAGAGCCAGGTCATAGTGACCTTGCCACGTCCACTTCCTACTATTCTAACTGAATGTCCAGGCCAGCTGCCTTATCTTCTCCACCAGTGCACAATATCATGTCCTGTTTCACATCCTGTCAACGTTTAATACACACCCTCTAACATAGCTGATTATAGTATTTATTATTTTAAATTCTCCACCACAAAAACAGGGGGTACAGAGTTATTTATGGTAGGAAAAAAACTTCAGATAAAGCTACAAATTTTTGGAATTTAAAAAAATAGGCAGAAAAATATTATTGGTAGAAAAATACTTCAGAACGACACATTCTCTGCTGGCCTAAAGATACTCAGAGAAACACATTCATATTTTTTTTTAAATAAAATTGTAAGATAAAATGTTATGTATTATTTTAATATAAAAAAAAGAGTTATTGCATTTAAAATGTTTGATAAAATACCTTTTATCCAGCTAGCTGGTGTAATTAGTTTCAATGAAATTTGAAACAAAAGTGATGACTCTGCCCCCCTTAAGTCCCCACAACACGTTTAGTTTACAGTGCTCAGACCAATCATCTTGCTAGATTGCAACCTTAGAGCCTTCCAGCTGGCCCTACAAAAGCAACACGTACATGTCCCATGTTTGGAAAAGTTATCTCAAGAGATTGACAACATCATATTGTTTGATATTCCCTGACTTTAATGTATGGCATGGCTGACTTTGAAGCGAAAAGTCCTGCTAATCCCCTTGATTTCCATTGGATCAAAAATCTTAATGAGAGTAACTTCACGCAATAGCATCTTTGGCGGTAACCATCGCTGTGCCTCTGTTGAACGCTCATTCTCACCATTGAAGCGTCTAAAAACCTATGCCTGAAATCATACCGGACAGACGTGGCTTTAGCATTAGCCTCCATGTCCATAGAAAAAAATTGATTGGTCCAAAACGCAGAGATACATTGTTCGACAGAGCTATTGAAGTTTTGGGATGAATTGGATGAATTTCATTTTTTAATAACAACGCACTGTACAGATCCACGTTCCTAAGTGTGAACATTGTATTTGTATTTTGAATGTTTCTTTGTTTTTTTTGTTTGTCATGGTTATCAGTTATTAAATAATTTGTAGCAAAGTTAGAGAGAACTTAGAGAGGTTGAGGTTTGCACAAGAGAAATGAAGGTCAGTGGAAAACAGGTGAATAGTGGGGTTTCAAGGAGCTAGTGGAGATAGTGAAGGTGCAGGATTTTAGACATGTGTTCTGAAAGATTGAGATGAATTAGCTCAGGGGTGCCCAATGCGTCAATTTTTGAGACTAAAAGGCATCAATATATCCGGCTTTTCACCTGTCAGAAAGCATTTGGTATTGATCTGCGGGCTCAAAATATTTTCTAAAAGCATATTTGAGCTTCATCTTCGTTTATTTTGAAAGGCTATCGCTCAACGGCAATCGGTTGACACCAACAGTGAACATCCATCCTACGAGAGGATAGCTCCACCCTCGACTCCGCTGACCCGAAGCTAAGTTTTCCCATTCATTATCCTACAGTATTAGCCCACTCACTCACAATATGACCACTATTTGCACCTCTACGTCTCACTCCCCGGCCCTGGCATGCGCTCAATGCATGATGTTTAGTTATTCCTCCGCAGCTTTTACGGATAATGGTATATGCATTAAGTGTAGGGTTTTAGCTGATATATTGGAAGCTCAGCTCCCTAGTGTAGAGACGAAGTCGCTGGCAACTAGTGCTGGGGACTTGACATATGTGAAAATTTTGGCAACAGGAGCTGTTAAAACACGGGTGGTCCCATCGATCCCCAAAGTTTCCACAATTTCAGCCCCTCCAGCAGCACCTACACAGCGGCCAGGAAGCCAGGGTAAGTGGGTGACTGTCCGCAGCAAGACGCATAATAGCTTTCCGAAGCCCCCGGTTAGCCACCAACCGGTTCATACACGCAATTCGTTTGCCCCCCTCAGCGACGCATCCGCTGAGAATCAAACTCTTATTATTGGCGATTCTATTTCAAGAAAAGTCAAGTTGACGGCACCAGCGACCAAAATTAAATACGTTCCAGGGGCCAGAGCCGGCGACATAGAATTCAATTTGAAACTGCTGGCTAAAAATAACTGTAAGTTTAATACAATTGTAATTCACGTCGGCAGTAATGACATCCGGCTTTGTCAGTCGGAAGTCACAAAAACTAGTGTTGAGCAGGTATGTGCGTTTGCCAAAACGATTTCGGACTCCGTATTTTTCTCTGGTCCCCTACCAAACACGATGAATGACAACATGTTCAGCCGTATGTAATCATTCAACAGGTGGTTGTCAAGGTGGTGTCCTCCTAATAATGCGGGTTTCATAGACAATTGGCAGAGTTTGATGTGGAGGGATGGCATCCACCCCACCCTGGATGGAGCTAAATTCATTTCCAGGAATATTTAAGATATTTTAATAAAAACCACATGACGCCAAAGAGTCCAGACCAGCAGACAGAGTTGCCGTCTTACACACGTCTCTGTGAATCAGCTTCCTGCTGGCATGTCACCCCAAATGGATAATGTTGAACTCCCATTGAAGGTCAACATTATACCAACAATTAGGGCTCCAAATAATAAATTCATACGGAGAAACAGGAGAGTGGTAGATCATTCCAACCTTATACCAACAATTAGGGCTCCAAATAATAAATTCATACGGAGAAACAGGAGAGGGGTAGATCATGCCAACCTCATTAAAATTAAAATTTCACCAGCAACACATAAAACAGAAACAGGGACAAACACAATGATTAGGTGCGGTCTGTTAAATATTAGATCCTTAAAAATAAATCCTTATTAATAAATGATTTGATCAATGATCATGCTTTTGATCTACTCTTTTTATCTGAGACATGGCCTAAATCAGACGATTTTGTTACAATTAAGCAACACCCCCTCCCCATTCAAATGCCCATATCCCAAGAGAACAAGGCAGAGGTGGGGGAGTCGCTGCAATTTTTAATCGTAATATCCCACTTAACCCTCCGCCTATAGGAACTTATAAATCAGTACCTTGTCCTTAGTTCTTTAGATCCGGCTACAAATTCAATAAATCATCCCCTCTTTACAATTCTTTATCGCCCACCCTCCCCATATTCAGAATTCCTAGAATTTCTAGCAGAGTTGGTTCTGTGCTCCAATAAAATCATCATAGTAGGTGATTTTAATATACATGTAGATGTTCCTAATGATAACCTTAGCTTAGCTTTCTCATCACTCCTCAACTCATTTGGCTTCAACCAAGTGGTCAACAAACCAACCCATCATCATAACCACACGCTTGATCTTATTTTAGCATATGGAATTGAAATCCAGAATTTGGAAATATTTGACCACAACCTATTGATATCCGACCACTGTCTGCTGTCTTCGAAGTTAACATTCGAAATGTTACAAAACCTAATCAGCAATATTATTACAGTCGCTGTTTGTCAGACAGTTTGTTCACACAATTTAAAGAACCGCTCCCACCTGCCCTCCAGTCATGTCTCAGTTACTCAGAGGAAAATTGCAAAACTTTCTCCCCCTCACAGTTAAATAATTTAGTTGATAATACAAACTTGGCTCTACAAACAGTGCTAAACACTGTTGCCCCTCTCAAATAGAGGACCATTTCTAATTAGAAATTAGCTCCGTGGTTCAATACCCGGGCCTTAAAGCTCGAAACACAGAAATTGGAAAGGTTATGGCATTCCACACACAATGATGATAACTATGTCATGTGGAGGAACAGCTTTGACATGTACAGACATGCTAGGACTGCTTATTATGCAGAGCTGATTGAAAATAATAAAAACAACCCCAGTTCTCTGCCAAACTGACAGAGAACCATAGAGCTATAAATCTATCGATCCCTCTATCGCTGACTAGTGACAACTTTAACAAATTTTTTAATGATAAAATTAAAAAGATGAGAGATACAATTAACCTGCTTCTCCCCATTCAAACTGAGAATGTACCTCCACAAATAATAAAACCAGTGGTGGCCCCAATTTTCCTCCTAGAAGAATTTAGTCGCATAACCCTCTCAGAGTTGACCTCACAGGTTTCCTCTTCCAAACCCACTACATGTCAATTGGACCCCATACCAACCCCACTCTTTAAAGACTCTCTGTCACAGCTTGGTGATGTTACATTAAATCAAATTAATATTTCTCTTCTAAGTCGTTATGTTCCTCAGGCCTTTAAAGTAGCAGTAATTAAACCCTTACTTAAAAAAAACCTACCCTTGATGCTAATGTTCTTTCAAATTACAGACCAATTTCTAATCTTCCATTTATCTCCAAAATCTTAGAGAAAGTTGTGGTTGCATCATTGTGTGATCATTTACATAGTAATGATCTTTTTGAAAAATTTCAGTCTGGATTTAGAATCCACCACAGCACAGAGACCGCATTGTTAAGGGTAAAAAATGATATTCTCATGGCCTCTGAAAAAGGACTTGTGTCCCTGTTGGTCTTACTGGATCTCAGTGCAGCATTTGACACTATTGACCATAAGATCCTACTTCATAGGCTAGAGTATGATGTTGAGATCAAAGGAACTGCACTTGTTTGGTTTAAATCCTATCTAACAGATAGGTTCCAATTTGTTCAAATAAACGAGGACTCCTCTGTACACACTAGAGTTGATTGCGGAGTTCCACAAGGCTCTGTACTTGGGCCAGTTATTTTTACATTGTATATGCTTCCTCTAGGCAAAATTATTAGACAACATAATATAGATTTCCACTGCTATGCGGATGATACCCAGTTGTATTTACCTGCAAGGCCTGATGACCCAAACAACATCCCTCGGCTTCAGTCATGTTTTAAAGACATCCAGACATGGATGACCCAAAATGTTCTGCTTCTGAAGTTATGGTATTAGGACAAAAACACACTGATCCACCATTGTTGATCCAAGGATTGAATCTGGATGGAAATATTCAACCCTCCTGCTCTACTGTCAGGAACCTGGGGGTGTTATTCGATAATAGATTGAATTTTGACGAACATGTTAAGCAAATTTGCAGAAATGCCTTCTACCATTTACGTAATATTAAGGCAATTAGAAATATTCTGTCCCGTAACGATGCAGAGAAACTAATCCATGCCTTCGTAACCTCTAGGCTGAATTACTGCAATTCTCTTTTATCAGGTATTTCCTTCAGATCCTTAAAGAACCTTCAATTGGTCCAAAATGCGGCAACCCACATATTAACTGGAACCAAAAGACGGGAGCACATAACTCCCATCTTAGCCTCCCTACACTGGCTCCCAATTAAAAGTAGAATTGATTTCAAAGTTCTATTATTAACTTACAAGGTCCTAAATAATCTGGCCCCTTCCTATATTAAGGACCTGCTTTCCCCCTATAAACCTAGCAGACCGCTCCGATCATTAGATTCGGGTCTATTAGTGGTTCCCAAAATTACTAAGAGTAGAACAGGTGGTAGAGCCTTTAGTTATCAAGCCCCCCTTCTGTGGAATCAGCTTCCGCTTCAGGTCAGGGATTCTGATTCAGTCTCTACCTTTAAGGTGAGACCAAAAACCCATTTATTTAATGTCGCCTATGGGAACTTTTTGAATGTTTAACGCTAATCTTGTAGTTTACACCAAGCTGCTATAGATTTTTAAATGCTAAGGTAGGGGGCCCTCACATCATGCATTTAGAATGAGCGCATAGTCTGAGCACCCCTCCTCCCTCATCCCCGTCCCTGTCTCACTCTCTACTCCACTCTCTCCCCCAATCAATTGAAATCTGTTTAAACTACCGTTTTTGTTTGTTTCTCTTTTTTATTGCTGTTGCTGATGGATGGGTTGATGCCAGAACTAGGATAACCAGGACTAGGAGGATCAGCAGTAGGATGACCGGACATACACCTACTGACATAACAGCTACTGGAAGACTACATTTAAAAATACCCGGGCTGAGGGTCTAAGGACAGAGGATGTTACCAACCCTGTAAAGCCCTATGTGACAAACTTGTTTTGTAAATGTGGGCTATATAGATAAAAATTGATTGATTGAATTGCAAATGACGGGTCAATTTCAAGTGTTGGTGAATTGCAAGGCATCAAAAGTGTACGATAACTGGTAGGTCACCATGAATCCACACCATTAATTTTATCTTGTAACTGAGGAGATGTGTGCCGCCTTTGCGAGTCATGCCCACAGTTCTCTTTTCTTTTCACACATGTACCGTGTGCATCACTGCAACCGCTGCCACTGATGGAGGTTCCGTTTGAACGTATTGGAATGGACCTCATCAGGCCGTTTCACTGCAATGCATGTGGGTACTGGTTTGTTCTGGGAGTGATCAACTACGCCACAAGATATCCGCAAGCCTTGGCGCTGCGTAACATCTCTGCAAAGAGTGTTTGCTGACGGCTTTTCCGGATCATCTTGCAGGTCGAGATCCCGAAAGAGATCCTGACAGATCAGGGAACATCCTTTATTTCACTGACCCTGAAAGAACTATACAGATTATTATACATCAAGTCTATTTGGACCAGCGTCTGAACAAGACACTGAAGTCTATAATCTGGAAGCTCAATCAGGAGGACAGTTCATGCTGGGATAAGTGGCTAGACCCATTGTTATTTGCAGTGTGGGAGGTACCGCAGTCCACCACAGGGTTTTCCCCTTTTGAACTATTGTTAAGCCTAGGGGTGTGTTGGACTTATTTAAAGAAATCTTGGAGGAAGCTCCAGTCTAAATGAAATTCAATATGTACTGGTCCTTAGAGCAAAGCTTCACGCACTTGGGCAAGAATCACAGGTTAATTTGCTCAGGGCTCAGAAATGTCAGCAACTCCCGTATGACAGGGGAGCCAAGCTTAGGCACTTTGCACCAGAAGACAAAGTCCTGGTGCTCCTCCCATCTTCAGCATCTAAGCAGTTTGCCGAGTGGCAAAAACCCATTGAGGTCACACAGTGAGTCAGTGATGTTGTTTATGAGGTGGAGTGTTCAGACAGGAGATTTTACCAAAGGTTACTGGAGGATTCCCTTATTGCCAGAATCTCGGGAGAAAATGGCCTTCTCCACTCCGTACAGTTTGTACCAATTTGTTACACTTCCAATCGGGTTGTTTGGTGCCCCAGCCACCTTCCAATGCCTCTTGGACCGAGTGCTACGGCCACACCATGCTTACACTGCTGCCTATCTGGATGATGTAATCATCCATAGCGGCAGCTGGGCGGAGCATATGCAGCATGTGTCAGCGGCGCTAAAGACCCTGAGGCAGGCAGGGCTCACGGCGAAGCCAGGGAAGTGTCCAGTTGGACACAGGGAGGTACGGTATCTGGGACATTGCTTGGGGCAGGGTCAAGTGCATCCGCATCTGGATAAGACAGCGGCGATCACATCTTGCCCATGTCCCAAAAAAAAAAAAGAGATTAGATAGTTACTGGGGCTGGTGGGGTATTACCAGCGGTTCATCCCACTGTAAGTTGTGGACTTTCTCTTGTTCCCTGAAGACGAAGAGGAAGGAGGAGGACAGCTGGGGAGTTTGCTCGGCCAGACAGCCTACCGGCCTCAGTCAAGCAGTGGGGGTATGTGGGGAGGCGGGGTCAGCGCTCACCTGTGGCAGGGAGTGAGGCTGATGCTGCTGGCAGTGCATGTGAGCACAATGTCACTTATGAGTCTGTAGAGGCGGGGTGGAGGTTAGCGGTCAGCTGCAGCAGGATGAGCACAGGAGTGACGAGGCAGGTGCAGCATATAACACAGGTGAGAGTAATTCTCCTGATAACACCTCTCTCTATATTAGTAGGAGCTGGGACCGGATAAAGGTGGACGGGAAGCTGAGAGAACAAAAGAGTGGATACAAGACACACATCGATTGACTCTGTGCCTATGGGCACTTTGGGACTGACAGGCAGTGACTGAGTCTGTGCAGGAGAGCACTGTGGTGACTGAATAAAGGTGTGAACGCAAACCGTTTGTTTGTGTGTGTGTGTGTGTGTGTGTGTGTGTGTGTGTGTGTGTGTGTGTGTGTGTGCTTGTGTGCAGTAGAACCATCACGTTACAGAGTCCTCTTCTTATATTAATAGGAGCCGGGACCACATAAGCCAAGGTAGGAAGAGGAACTGCTTCAGCAGCAACAGTAAGACTGCCATGTAAAACTGAAGTCTTGACTCGGACTTAAGTGTTATGACTCACGAGTCGTGAATGAAGTCCATAATCAAGGAATTGTCTATTTTATCATTTAACTAATTTCACTTTTTCCAATGCCTTCCCCATCACTATGGAAAAATCGCAGGCAGAAGTAGTTTACTCCCTTACGGCTACTCAGGTTTGTAATGCATGCGTGCTGCTTCAAGTTTAGGTTTCATATCACAGTGACCATGGTGGCGGTAAGCCAGACTGGAGCGATTCCTTTTGTTATTAGTCAAAGACTTTACGCAGATATCCAGTAAGCAGATGGCTACTTGTAAGGAGTGTGGCGTTAAGATAAATGATGCTGGATCAACAACGTTGAACCTTCTCAGGCACCTCAGAACACACAAGAATAGGTAAGTGGGCAAAGGGAAACTGGGATTGTGTGGGAAGATAATGCTACCATTAGCAAACTAATTCAGCCACAGTTATACTGTAGTCTGCTGGCTAGTTTTATAGTTTCCCTCCCCTGACGTTACCGTTTTAGCGACAAGTAGCAGCCTGCGTGTATTGAGCCTAATGTTAATTGTATACATGAGCGGCGGTGTAAATAACTGTATGTGTGTAAATATTTTATTTTGAAATTGAGACCTTTATTTTGAAACTACCGGCGGAAACTTGAAAATGCGCCAAATACAGCCTGTCGATCCACCGGGAAAGAAGAAACAGAGAGACTATAGTGAAATAAGTTGAAATGAAATGAAGTGCAAGTATCAAAGAGGACATAAAATAAGGTTTTAGCATCTCAGTTGGAGAGAGAACAAGGTATTTTTTGTTGGTTTTCTTTGAAGTTCAGGCTGTTTTATTTAAAAGAAATATCTTTGTACATGTATGACGAGTTCATGTTTATTTTTGGTGTGGAATGGATTTAATAAATTCACGATACATCAGTCAAAGAGTCCGACTATCTTCTATCTGGGGATGCTAGAGGTGGACTAATGTTGTCACTGACAGAAATGGAAACCTCTCCTTAAACAGCATGTACTGCATATGATTTCTTAGTCTAAAACGCTGTTCAGATGCTAGAATTTTAACTTGAGTTTATTCCACTACAGCATGCCAGACTTAGTGCAAAGACACTGTCAGAATTGATGTTTTTGAAATGCAATTCTATTGTCTAAACTCTTTACCAGGACATAGATAATGTTCAATAATATTGCCATAGATTGGTGTACTGTAGATGTGCTGGTCACCTTTGCAGACTTATTTTATTTAAATTTATTTTGTTAATGTTATTTCCCTCAGTTACGTATTTTTAGTTGGACCAGGTACATAAATAAGCCTGTATGTGTAACCGGTGTAGCCTCTGTTATGTTGTTCCCAAAAATGCTACTGCTACTACTTGCCAAAATGAGTTTAATGTCTCCTCACTCTCCCACAGAGACAGGCATACAAAACAAAACAATTTTGTGTAATTATAACAATATACAATTACTAAATAACTTCTGTTACATTCACCCCTCTAGAATTACACAAAATTCTGGATAATAAAATAAACACAACACAAAAACCAGCTCCAACATGACAAAATATACATGAACAGTCAGCCATAAGCTCCCCAACAAAGGGATAAGAGATCGTGAGCATACCCGGCGCCTAGTAAAACTCAAAATCCCTATAGACCAATTGAAGTGCCTTATACACTTCACATAATGGGGCCAAACATGTGTTACATACCTAGGGTGGAAGAGGGTTCCACCTTACATCAATTCAAATAATCAAACAAAACAGTATCACAATAGAAAGTGAACACAATCAATGAACCTCAAAGCTATACACAAATGTGTAAAAAAAAAAGGATACTACACATCAATTATATGACTGTAATGTTGATCAATTCCTAATATTGTTTCTAGCTGTGTCATAGACTCAATGAGACGACACACCGGCTTAATGACTCTACCAAACCGTGAAATAAGTCCAGCTTCTACGTGTTGTCTCTGAAATGAATCTGGACAGACAGAAGATGAACATGGTGGAGGAGTAGGACATGGCAATGGTTGTTCCAGGTCCTTAATAGGAACAAGCGGTAGAGAAGCAGCTAGAGGGGGGAGAGACAGCAGAACACCCTGTGCAGAAGCTTCAGTTTCAACAGAAAACTGCTCGTCCACCCATGAGGCAGTGCGACCGTTATTCCACTCACTCATATCTAAATCAGAACCAGCAAGGGACGTTTCAGCAGTTGCAGCAGCGGTATCTGACACTTGCAGCTGCGGTATCTGACACGGCCATATCTGAATCATGCCAGCCAGTCTGAGAAGGGACATGAGCAGTCTGAGTTGGTATGGGCATGGAGTCATCGCTCACCTCTTGTGTGTCATTCAAAGGCAAGAAATTGACCTGTAACAGCAAATTCAGTGAACAACTCTCTCATGTCCGTCCCGGTCCTGAATTCGGTAGATGTGCAAATCAGGTTTTGCTGCTACTACAGTAAACACAGAAGGCCTCCATTTATTAGCAAGCTTGCGCTTCCCTATGATACCTTTGTTAGCCAGCAGAACCCGATACCCAACACAGAGAGACTGACCTTTGACCCGTTTATTGTACTGGTCACACTGATGCTTCTGTTCAGCTGTGCAGTGTTCCTGGGCTACAACCATGGCACTGTGCAGATCCTCCAAGAGAGACTTAACATAACCATCGTAGTCACACACTTCCACGTCCCTTAACACATATGATATGGTGACGTGTGCGACTTCCCAACACCCGACAGCTTCAAATGTTCTGAGATTAATTCACTCTCAAAATTTGCTCCCTGATCAGAGTGCAAGCATTGAGGAAAGCCATAGACACAAAAGAAATTGTCCCACTGTTTCCTCGCAACACTCTTGGCAGTTTGGTCACGGCAGGGGAAAGCATGTGCAAGTCGGGTAAAATGGTCTGTGATCACTAATACATCTACAGACCTGTTGTCACTACCCTCGGCTGACCAGAAATCAACACATACAAGTTCCAAAGGAGCAGTGGTCTTGATGCTCTCTAGTGGGGCGCGAGCAGATGGTTCAGGGGTTTTACTGAGGACACACCTCTGACAACACCTCACATGATTGCAAACATCCTTCTCTATGTCATGCCAGAAAAATCGCTGGCGAGCTAGTGAAAGTGTGCGGGGTTGACCTTGATGACCAGCTAGATCATGAACACCGGACAAGACATCAGGCCTCAATGGTTCAGGCACAACAAACTGAAACCTCTTACGCTTGGACAAAGGGTGTGGTGGAGAATTGTGTGTTATGAACAGACAAAGTGTTAGACGACATTCATGTGCAGGGTCACTGTAGAATTGCAGAAAGTTTAGTATCCACGGTATGTGAGA
>JAFBJS010000988.1:53477-65626 GCA_016785265.1 Paraplagusia blochii
CGTGTTGGACCTGCCATGGTCAGAAACCTTTTGATACAATAAATCCCCCGAGACGGAGAAGTGTGTCCTGGCCTGCTTATTTGTAGACAACGCTTTCTACAATAAGGGTCCTTGGTTACCCTGTAGAGAAGATCATTAAATAATGTCAGCTTATCCCACTGCTTAAGAAGTCTGAGAGATGGCAGACTTTCATTGTTGCGCCCAACATAATAACACACCCTTGAAATGACTGGGTCTCGATGTTGATGAGACTGAAGGTCGCTGACAGATAAGGATGGATTCATATCCTGACCAAAAGGGGTCAAAGTAGTCAAGTGATCAGCAAGTGAGGCCGCTCGCTGTTTAGGAACAGAGTCCCATTCATCAAAAGAGGAGAGGATAGAGGAAACATCGTCCTCAGACAGAGAGCCATTAGGCGCTGCTGGTCGGGAAGAAACAGCCAAGGTCTGAGGCTGACAGGTGTCCTGTACACACCCACAGTTGACATTCTGAGCCTGGTTCAACAGCTCGGCATAAGGTTCACACAGCAACCTCTCTCTTAATTGTTTCACAAAATGGTCCCGGCTAAGTGCATCAGCCACCACATTCAAACGACCAGGAATATGCTTGATCTCAAATGTATAAGGGGCCAGTTTGGATACCCACCGTTGCTCACAAGCATCTAGCTTCAGCTTGGTCAATATGTACGTCAGTGGGTTATTATCTGACCACACAGTAAACTTATGACCCTTAAGCCAATGACTGAATTTATCACATACAGCCCATTTAAGAGCCAAAAATTCTAGCCTGTGGGCTGGATAGTAGGCCTGACTGCGTGTGAGGGATTTGCTAGCAAAAGCGATGGATCTTGCTCTTTCCTCACCAACAGGCACCTGAGAGAGCACAGCACCTAGGCCATCAAGAGATGCATCAGTAGAGAGAATGAAAGGCCTCTCAAAGTCCGGATGTGCCAACACCACACTGTTGAAGCGCATTCTTCAGGTTTACAAAAGCATCCTCACACGCGGGAGTCCAATCATCGGGGGCCAGTTCACGGAAGCACCAGCCCGCTGCCGACCAAAGGAGCCTTTAGATTTTCTCTTCTGTCCTGCGGTTAAAGCGTGTAGTGACTTGGCAATAGTTGAACAGCCAGGAATGAAGTGCTGGTTGTAAAGCACCATCCCTAAAAAGGACTTGATCTTACGTTGACATGGGGTGCAGCCATCAATGTTCATCAGGTCCTCCTTCTTGAAAGCAGAAATGACATCCACTTTCTCCTGATCAACAGAGACGCCACTGCTATCAACCAAATGACCAAGGAATCTGACAGATTTCCGGAGGAACTGACACTTCTTCTGTGCTAGTTTCAGATTACTAGCTCTAAGGCGTGAAAAGACGGTCTCGAGATGTTTCAAAGCTCCCTCTTCCGAAGGAGCAAAGACCAGCAAGTCGTCCAGGTAGCAGAGAAGACTGGAGGAATTCAAATCTCCAAAGACACTCATCATCATCCTCATAAAAGATGCAGGGCTGTTGCATAAGCCCTGAGGAAGCCGATTGTATTCATTTAAGCCCAAAGGTGTTGTAAAGGCTGTGCACTTCCTATCAGACTCGTGGAGTGGTATGTTGTAGAACCCTGACGTAAGGTCCATGGTGCTAAAGAACGCGTTCCCACCAAGTGCACCCAGACAATTGGCCTGGTGCGGCAGCGGGTGGGCATCCTTGACCGTCTTTGCATTAAGCCATCGGAAGTCAGTACAGATTCTCAAATCCCCAGACTTCTTCCAGACCAGGACTAATGGTGAGGCATATTCACTGATGGACTTACTGATGAAGCCTTTCAGTTCCAACACTGACAGCACCTCTCTGAGTTTTTGATTGTGGGCTGGAGGTATACGGCGGTATGGCAGTCTAAAAGGCCGGTCATCTGTAAGATGGATGCGATGCACAAAGTCTTTAGCTTCACCGCAATCAAGCTTATCCTTGGAGAAAACATCCTGGTAAGAAAGCACAAGGTCAGCTAGTTTTTCTTTCCATTCCTCAGATACATCACAGCTCTTAATGTCAATCTCATTTAAGCCACAGGCTTCAAGTCGCTGCGAAGGGGAAGAAGTTATATCAGAGGTGACAACATGGCTAGACTGAAGTCTGCTCGTGCCCTGAGAGATGGGGAAGTCCTCAACCGCAACACATGGAAACACATCTACCACCTTTGCATTCCTGCGCAGAGTGACAGGGTTCATTGTTGGGTTGAGAATCTACCTATCACCCCACATAGGTGTTACAACCCGACCAATAATAATGTCCTTGGGGGCTGAGCGGGAAGATGTGGGCTCCACGATGACTGTGCTCCCCGGTGAGACATGAGCATCACCAGGTAACTTCCCCCAAACCAAATACTCCTGCTGTGGTGCAAGAGTGATAACGTAATCGGACAGTGCCAACCTTCTCTGGCGGCTCAGAACCTGACCACCGTGTAACACAGCTGAGCAACCGCAGAAACTGTTACAATCAGGGTCTGAAGTACAGGAGTGAATGAGCTTCCAGTACTTTTCATCAGACCTGAGCCTCTGTATCAATGGCCTGATGACATTAATTCCAACTATGAGCTCACCTCTCTGTCCTGGAACAAGGAAGGTGGGTACAGTAAACTTATGCCCATAGACTTCAACTGGAAGCTCATAAATGCAACTAGGTTGTGCCACAAGACCACCACAACCGACAAGGACCAATTTCTCCGGAACAGACTGAGGCTTCAATAAAATGCCAGAATCTCTAAGTTTAGACTCCCCCTCCACACTGAGCGTGCAGGACATGTTACCAGAGTCGATCATACCATTTAAAACAGCTTGGCCTCCTACAGAAACTGGGGTGTAAAACAAATCACTGGCCACTCCAACTCTGTGAGAACCGACGACAATCACTTTATTGTCACTGGGAAGATCACTACAGCAGCTCACATATACAGACTGCACATCTTCACCTACAGTGAGGGTCTCACCCACGCTGCCCATGTTACCCCTCTCCATACACAGGCGTCTTAGTTTAAATCAGCCGAAGTGGAAGGAGGAGATACTGCAACTGTGGGACTGGAAAGCTGTGGACACACCTGCCTGATATGACCAGGGCTGAAGCAGTTAAGACACAATTTGTACAATTTGCAGTGAGCATGGGTTGAATGACCATTAGAACCACAAACTCTACATCTTAAAGGGCCAGAACGCTGTTGACTACGAGGGTGGTTAAGCTGTCTCTGTGCTGGCTGTCGGACAACTGACTCACAGTTTCCCAACCTCTGATTAGCTGCAAGAGAAGCATTACAAAGGGACAAAACCCTGTCAAACATGGCCACAACCTGCTGAACACCAGTCTCTGTTGTAGGCTGAGTAACTGTAGGAGGAAGACCAGGAGGAACTGCAGACACAGGAAGAGCAGTGGGTGCAAGGTCTGCCTGGTTCTTTGCTGACCCACCCCAAGACATTCTATTAATGGAATTTGTTAATTCCTTCTGACTGTTAACTGAGAAATCTACAGCCTGGTTGTTCTGAGCTGCCGCCCTCCTTGCCCGTCTTGTGTGACCATCTAGACGTTCCTGAACCTCTGCTGCAGTCCAATGTTCTGGGGCCTTCAACTGAAAGGACAAGGCAAGATTGGGATCGGGGCAGTGGTTAATAAACATCATGACCATCTCTGCACTAGGATCCTCGACAGATTTACCTCTTCTGCGGAGTTAAATCATCAGCAACATCAATAGATTTGTTAAGCCAAATCCAATAATCCATTGCACTTTCGTTAACGTAGGGAATAGTGCCATATAAATCTTTCATTGGTAGGTTGGAAAATGACAACTCACTGAAATTGCACTTTAATATGTCAAAGACAACAAAAGGCAATTCTGATTCACTCACCTGTCAGTCTTGACATTATCAGTTCATACATCTCACTGTGGGAATTACATCCAACTCTTTTTAGGTAACACAACATCATATCCTCCCACTCATGCACAGAGAACAAATCAATATGATCACCCCTGAAGTAAGGCGTGCTTTAACGTCAGACTGCACAAGGACTTTAAGCTCTGATGAACCTGTATCACCAGGTAATTGTGTTGTAGAAGGTTGGCTCTGGTTGGTGCTGGTCTGCTGCACATTGTTGAGGGTGGTTGAGATAGTATCTCCAATTTTCTTCTGTCAGCGAGGAGCTAAGTGGCTAGAAGTCTGAGTGTCTTATTCGCGCCATACACTCGGTGCATGCGCATCAGTTTTGTCGGTGCATCGTGTTGATATGTGTAATAAAGTGACATTACGTGACGGGTGTATTGTCTGGGATACGAAGTGCATGATATCTCCCTAGGTATATTCATTATAAGTGTATATATTCTGTACTATTTGTCTGTGTGTACCAATTTTTGACACACACCCCGCATTATTCGTGAATATATTGTAGGTTTTTTTTTACATATTCTATATTTATTTTAATACAGTTTTGTTTTGGTTCACAGTATTAGTTGAGTGTAATGGCAGGAAAGGAGGCTTTTAAAGTCAACGCGTGTCTTCGTCGTGGGTTTGATGTCACATTGGGAAGGGGGAGGGGCCAGCAGATCATATCATTGTGTTTAGGTAGGGGTAGGCCTGTGTCACCCACTCTCGGGTTCACAGCTGATCAGTCAGCTCTTAGTCATTTTTTAGCCCCCACTGCTAGCTCCACACCTTAAACAAACATGACCAACCTACACAAGACACAGCAATTCCTCTAAATCAGGGGTGTCCAAACTGTTCCACTGTTATGTCCCTGTGTTTCCCCGTGCGGTGGCTTACCCACCGCACGGGTATAGTTTCCCTCCTGTTTCTTTTGTTCTGTCTCCCTTATTATTTTCAGGTGTTGCCATTCAGCGGGGGCGGAGCCAACCCTTTATAACCTGTGCCTGGCAGACTGCTCGTTCTTCTTCTTCTTCTTCTTCTTTGTTCTTCTAGTTTCTTCTGAAGGAGCCAGGGTGGCTTACCCACCGCACGTTGTCCTGTTTTCGCTACTGTTTTGTGTTAATAAATTTCTCTAGACACCTTTTATGGACTTTGAGTCACTGTGTTACCTCCTCTAAAGTTACTGGTTGTAACATAATGGGGGCTCGTCCTTATTGAATCTTTTGTAGCAAACAGCGTGTTTTGTTGACACAACTTTTGGTGAGTACTGTTTTCTGGGTGAAGTAGCTGGTACCTCATTAAGTTAGCCGACGGGTGGACAGAGAGTCTACCACTTTTTTGTTTTAGTTTATTGTTTTTTGGTGGTCATCCTTACTCGGTCCGTTTCGGAGGCTGTGGTAGGTAAAGGAACTCTCCTCTCCTCTTGACTTTGATTTATTAGATTCTTTCTTTTATAATCTTAATGAGTCATCCACTGATTCTGAGATTGGGTCTAGCTGAGCCCAGCATGAGTGCATGGAGTTCCCCTTGCATACTTGTGGGAAAACCTGACGGTACTTTCCGTTTCTGCAATGACTATAGGCGTGTAAACGCAATCACCAAAGCTGATTGTTATCCACTTCCCCGGATTGATGACTGTGTTGATCGTGTTGGGTCTGCTAAGTTTGTAAGTAAGTTTGACTTACTTAAGGGCTATTGGCAAATTCCGCTCATGAGTAGAGCTAAGGAAATATCTGCATTTGTTACTCCAGATAATTTTTTAGCTTATCGTGTCATGCCCTTTGGAATGCGTAATGCCCCAGCCTCTTTTCAGAGGTTAATGAATACTGTTTTGTCTGGTCTGCCTGGCTGTGAAGCCTATTTAGATGATGTAATCCTGTATAGCACTTCTTGGCCTGCACATCTTGTTCAGATGCGTGAACTCTTTTGCAGACTTTCTGCTGCCAAACTCACCATCAACTTGGCTAAGTGTGAATTTGGGAAGGCGACAGTCACCTATCTCGGTAGAGTTGTCGGAGGGGGACAAGTGCATCCGGTAGATGCAAAGATTTCTGCAATCCTGCACTTCCCTGCTCCTGTTGATCGTCGTGGGTTGCGCAGGTTCTTAGGTATGGTGGGCTATTACCGCAGTTTTTGTAGAAATTTTTCCACTGTGGTCGCTCCCCTTACGGACCTGCTTAGCCCAAAGGTTCCTTTTGCCTGGTCTGAACAGTGCCAGAGAGCTTTTGAAAACGCTAAGGCACTGCTTATATCTGCTCCTGTATTGACTGCACCTGATTTTTCTAAATCTTTCTTTTTGGCAGTCGATGCCAGTGATATTGGTGCTGGTGCTGTCCTTTTCCAGACTGGTGCTGAATCTGTCCACCACCCTGTTTGCTACTTCTCAAAGAAGTTTAACATTCAGCAGCAGCGGTATTCCACCATTGAGAAAGAAGCTTTGGCCCTAGTCCTGGCAGTCCGGCATTTCGAAGTCTATGTGGGAGCTTCGGAGAAACTGGTTGTGTTCAGTGACCATGACCCTTTGAAGTTTCTGAGTCGTATGAGAAATTCAAACCAGCGTCTCATGCGATGGAGCTTGGTCTTGCAACCTTTTAATAAAGAGATACAACATGTCCGTGGTAGTGACAATGTGTTGGCTGATGCTTTGTCCAGAGTATCCTAGAGTATCAGAGTTCATGCCTATTGTGACTTAGTAACAGCATGCATTTCTGTATTGTTTGTTGTGTGTTTGCATGTGATCAAGTAGGGGTGATGTGTTTTTTTTTTGTAAAGCATTTATGGAGACTAGTCACCATTTTGGTGTGGAGGTGTTATGTCCCTGTGTTTCCTGTTGGTGGTATAGTTTCCCTCCTGTTTCTTTTGTTCTGTCTCCCTTATTATTTTCAGGTGTTGCCATTCAGCGGGGGCGGAGCCAACCCTTTATAACCTGTGCCTGGCAGACTGCTCGTTCTTCTTCTTCTTCTTCTTTGTTCTAGTTTCTTCTGAAGGAGCCAGGGTCTGTACGTTGTCCTGTTTTCGCTACTGTTTTGTGTTAATAAATTTCTCTAGACACCTTTTATGGACTTTGAGTCACTGTGTTACCTCCTCTAAAGTTACTGGTTGTAACATCCACAAAGGGCCGGTGTGGCTGCTGGTTTTTGTTCCAACCAACCAAGAGCACATAGCTTGACCAATCAGGTGTCTGATGACTGTGATCAGTTCATTAAACCTGTCAGCTCAGGTGTGCTGCTGCTCGGTTGGAACAAAAACCTGCAACCACAGTGGTCCTTTGTGGAACAGTTTGGACACCCCTGCTCTAAATGAACAAGACAATGACCACAGCTCTAAACGCAACAACATACAACAATGATCCAACCAAGACTGAGTGAAGGAGAGGGGTATGTATACTAAGGACACCAGGTGGCACGAGTGAGACTAATGCCAAAGACACAGGTGACTGTGATGACGCCAATTACCCAACACCAGAACAAAGCAGGGAAAAGGAGAGGGAAAGAGACAGACAGACAGACCTCACAAGTCCCTCTTAACCTGAGCTGACAGGTTTAATGAACTGATCACAGTCATCAGACACCTGATTGGTCAAGCTATGTGCTCTTGGTTGGTTGGAACAAAAACCAGCAGCCACACCGGCCCTTTGTGGAACAGTTTGGACACCCCTGATTTAGAGGAATTGCCGTGTCTTGTGTAGGTTGGTCATGTTTGTTTAGGCAGGTATTGTGTTCAGCCTTGTTAGGAGTAATTGGTGAAGAGTTGTAGGTTAACCTGTCAGGTTTTGGTTTGGGCTCAGGTAGCCTGGTTTAGAATTGTTTGTTTAGTTTATATTAGGTGTTGTTTTCTGTTAATAAATATTTAAACACCCAAGAAGAGTCTCCCAGTCCTACATTTGAGTCCAACATGTCTTCGTTGAAGAAGCCCGGACGTGCCCTAACCTTCACAGGAAAAAGGTTATAATAAAATAATAACACATTTTATTTATAAGCGCCTTTCAGACACACAAGGACACTGTACAGGTTATACATAAAACAAACCAAAGCACAATTAAATAAAAAGAAGAGGGAGAGAAAGAAGAGGAGCAGAAGTGCGATTTCTAAGGGAAAGCGAGGCGAAACAGATGGGTTATGAGTCTGGATTTGAAGAGTGATATTGACTCAGTGTTACGGATGTCTGGGGGGAGAGCATTCCAGAGTTGATAATTAGAGGATCATAGACAATTTGCCCATGCCGTAACCATAACTTTGTTAGCTATGGCAAGAGCGAGGGAGAAAAGACAGGAATCAGTAAGCCATAGAAAGAGAGCAGAGAAAGTGGGGGGAAAAAAGAAGCTGACTCTAACTTGACAACAAATGCAAGCCACCCACTTATCTTGAAAAAGAAAAAAAAAAGACAGAACTATTAAAATAAATGCAAAGTAATATGTCCTGTGCTAACTAGAAAAGAATAAACAATAAAGCCAAAACATCAATGACATCTTGATCACATAGAAATATGGACTGTTTATGATTCTTATTCAGACAACTGAGACGTAGAAGAATGGGAGTAACACAAAGAGGAGGAATTGGTCAGAGAGGAAGAAAGGTGTAAATTGCAGTTGGATGAGTAAAACAGTTCTACACTTGGTGAAACTGACACAGAAATGGTGCAGCAGGGGCAGTGCACCTCGCCCTCCCCCCTTCGGATCCTCAGCACATGTAGTTTAAGGATAGCCCCAAATACAAACAAATTCATTTTATAAACATCCATTTTGGGCTCAGCCAAACCCGCGTTAGCGGCGTGGCAACGTAAGGGGCGGGAGACCTGGAAGAGGTGGAAACATGAAAGGAGTACAGAGGGGATGCTTTGCATGTGGACAGATGGAACATTGGGCAAAAGACTGAGCCAGACCAGGACCAACCAACTACCAGAGGGAGGGGAAGTGCCGCTCATCAAGCAGCCCACCTCAATATGGGTCTCCCTAGTGGTCTGGGCTGGGCTAAACTGAGGTACAAGGACAGAGATTGACACACTCAATCACCTGTACTCCTGACTCACTTGTACATCTGCTAGGCAGACATACTGTGTAACCTAAAGGCGCACCTGTTATGTGGACCTGATGGTTTTGAAATGGTATCCCCTAATGGACATAGAGTGAACTGGAACTGGAACTCAGTGGCTCCTGAGTGATGATAACACACCACCCACACCCATGGTCGACATTTACTGGTCTGCCCTACATCCAGAAGATCCAAGGACAATAGGTGTGCTATGTGTCTACTTCCTTGGATAGATCTCCATGCACCCTATACACCACCCCCAGACCCCAATAGTGCTCTGTTTTATGATGGAGAAGAAAAATATCAACAACAATTCCATCCATCCATCTTCATCGGCTTATCCGGAGCTGGGTCGCGGGGGCAGCATTCGGAGGAGGGATACCCACTTCCCTCTTCCTAGACACTTCTTCCAGCTCATCTGGGGGGATCCCAAGGCGTTCCCAGGCCGGCCAGGCAACATAGTTGCTCCAGCGTGTCCTAGGTTTTCCTCTGGGTCTCCTCCCAGTGGGAGGCGTCATCTACATCCGATTCAGATGCCCAAGCCACCTCAACTGACTCCTTTCGATGTGGAGGAGCAATGGCTCTAGTCCGAGCTCCTCCCGGGTGACAGAGCTCCTCACCTTATCTCTAAGGGAGCGCCCTACCACCCTGCGAAAAAAGCACATTTCCGCCGCTTGTATCCGGGATCGCATTCTTTCGGTCATGACCCAAAGTTCATGACCATAGGTGATAGTAGGAACGTAGATTGATCGGTAAATTGAGAGCTTCGCCTTTTGGCTTAGCTCTTTCTTCACCACGACGGATCAATACAGCGAGCGCATTACTGTGGTCGCTGCCCCAATCCGCCTGTCAATCTCCCGTTCCATCCTTCCCTCACTTGTGAACACGAGCCCAAGATACTTGAACTCCTCCACTTGAGACAGGATCTCTCCCCCGACCTGGAGGGTACTTACCGACTTTTTATGGTCGAGAACCATGGCCTCAGATTTAGAGGTGCTAATTTTCATGCCACTCGGCTGCGAACCGCCCCAGTGCATGCTGTAGGTCCTGGTTCGAAGAAGCCAACAGTAAAACATCATCTGCAAACAGCAGTGATGAAATCTGGTGTCTCCTGAACTGGACCCCCCCCGGCTCCTGACTGTGTCTAGAAAATTTGTCAGTGATGAACAGAACCTGTGACAAAGGACAGCCCTGCCGTAGTCCAACATGCACTGGGAACAGATCCAACTTACTACCGGCAATGCGAACCAAGCTCCTGCTCCGTTCACACAGGGACTGGACAGTCAAAGAGAACTTCCTGAGTACCCCCCACAAGAGTCCTCAAGGGACCCGGTCGAAAGCCTTCTCCAGATCCACAAAATACATGTGGACTGGTTGGGCAAACTCCCATGATCCCTCCAGAACTCTCTGGAGCGTGTAGAGCTGGTCCAGTGTTCCACGACCAGGACGAGAACCGCATTGTTCCTCTTGAATCCAAGGTTCAAGAGGAATTCGAATTCGAATTCGTTCCAATACGAATTCGTTCCAATTCGTATTGGAACAAATTCTCCGTTCCAATACCCTGGAGTAAACTTTCCCTGGGAGGCTGAGGAGTGTGAACCCCCGCTGGTCCCCCTTTTTTTTTTTTTTTAAATTAGGCACCACCACCCCAGTTTGCCACTCCAAAGGTACCGATCCCGAATGCCACGCGATGTTGCAGAGATGTGTCAACCAAGACAGTCCCACAACATCCACAGACTTCAGGTACTCAGGGCGGGTCTCATCCACCTCTGGCACCTTGCCACCCAGCAGCTTTTTAACTGCCTCAGTGACTTCAGCACAGGAGATTGGTGAGTCATCCACTGAGCACCCTGTCTCTCCTTCCTCCGAGGAAGACGTGTCAGTGGGATTGAGGAGATCCTTGAAGTATTCCTTCCACCGTCCGACAACATTCCCCACAGAGGTCAACAGCTCCCCATCCCCACTGTAAACAGTGTTCTGAGGCACCGGACGGTTAGTCAGAAATTCTTTTCCCAAGCCTGAGTTTTTGCTTCCGCCACTGCCCGCACCGCAGCCCTCTTAGCCAGCCTGTACCTGTTGGTAGCCTCAGGAGTCCCTTGAGCCAGCCAAGCTCGGTAGGACTCCTTCTCTAGCTTCGCGGCATCCCCAATCTCCAGTGTCCACCACCTGTCTCTTATACACATCTGACCTGATGGTTTTGAAATGGTATCCCCTAATGGACATAGAGTGAACTGGAACTGGAACTCAGTGGCTCCTGAGTGATGATAACACACCACCCACACCCATGGTCGACATTTACTCTGTCTCTTATACACATCTACCTGAGCTGACAGGTTTAATGAACTGATCACAGTCATCAGACACCTGATTGGTCAAGCTATGTGCTCTTGGTTGGTTGGAACAAAAACCAGCAGCCACACCGGCCCTTTGTGGAACAGTTTGGACCTGTCTCTTATACACATCTGATTCAAACCAAGCAAGTGCAGTTCCTTTGATCCCAGCGTCATGCTCTTACCCAGTGATTTTCAGCCAGTGTGCTGTGAGGGATTGTCAAATGTGCTGTGCAGACTCCGCTGTGCTTGGTGTGTGTGGTGTCCAATAGCGCCATGGTGGTGAGCAAGCTTAACACCCTTCCCTTCAAAATAAGCCAATCTACTATTTTGTATGCTACAAACAATTATAAACAGGCAACTTTTTCGAGAAAACCCCAAAGGTCAACAAGAGAGCTCTCAAAGCTAGCTACCTTGTTGCTGAGCCACCTTGTAGCTTAATCAAGAAAGTCCCATACTGGGGTAGAAATATTAATACTGCTGGTTTGTATAGCCATTGTAAATGAGATGCTTAGCCCTGACGCAGCTAAAGATATAGCTAAAAAGCCTCTTTCAGATAACACAATTGCCAGACGCATTGGTGACAACTGTTGTTTTGGAAAAGATTTCACAAATTTGAAAACTTTAGTAGAGAAGTTGTCATTTTATATCTCTTCAGCCTTCGCAGAATGCCTAGACTGGGTAAAGGACCCACACAGCTCAGCAACTGTCTCTTATACACATCTAGATGTGTATAAGAGACAGATTAATGGGTTTGTCATATTTGCTGTAATTGGTAACAGCTGCAGATATCTCCATCAGTTGATTTGAGAATTTTAAAAAGGGTCTTGAGAATTTGGGTGATATCAAATATTAGCCACATTTATTACATGATCTCCCCAGTTTATATATAC
>JAFBJS010000988.1:66444-77446 GCA_016785265.1 Paraplagusia blochii
CCAACCCCCCCCCTTATCTTGAAAAAAAAAAAAAAAAAAAAAAAAAAGACAGAACTGTTAAAATAAATGCAAAGTAATATGTCCTGTGCTAACTAGAAAAGAATAAACAATAAAGCCAAAACATCAATGACATCTTGATCACATAGAAATGTGGACTGTTTATGATTCTTATTCAGACAACTGAGACGTAGAAGAATGGGAGTAACACAAAGAGGAGGAATTGGTCATAGAGGAAGAAAGGTGTAAATTGCAGTTGGAAGAGTAAAACAGTTCTACACTTGGTGAAACTGACACAGAAATGGTGCACCAGGGGCAGTGCACCTCGCCCTCCCCCCTTCGGATCATCAGCACATGTAGTTTAAGGATAGCCCCAAATACAAACAAATTCATTTTATAAACATCCATTTTGGGCTCAGCCAAACCCGCGTTAGCGGCGTGGCAACGTAAGGGGCGGGAGACCTGGAAGAGGTGGAAACATGAAAGGAGTACAGAGGGGATGCTTTGCATGTGGACAGATGGAACATTGGGCAAAAGACTGAGCCAGACCAGGACCAACCAACTACCAGAGGGAGGGGAAGTGCCGCTCATCAAGCAGCCCACCCCAATATGGGTCTCCCTAGTGGTCTGGGCTGGGCTAAACTGAGGTACAAGGACAGAGATTGACACACTCAATCACCTGTACTCCTGACTCACTTGTACATCTGCTAGGCAGACATACTGTGTAACCTAAAGGTGCACCTGTTATGTGGACCTGATGGTTTTGAAATGGTATCCCCTAATGGACACAGAGTGAACTGGAACTGGAACTCAGTGGCTCCTGAGTGATGATAACACAACACCCACACCCATGGTCGACATTTACTGGTATCCCCTACATCCAGAAGATCCAAGGACAATAGGTGTGCTATGTGTCTACTTCCTTGGATAGATCTCCATGCACCCTATACACCACCCCCCGACCCCAATAGTGCTCTGTTTTATGATGGAGAAGAAAAATATCAACAACAATTCCATCCATCCATCTTCATCGGCTTAATCAGAGCTGGGTCGCGGGGGCAGCATTCGGAGGAGGGATACCCACTTCCCTCTCCCTAGACACTTCTTCCAGCTCATCTGGGGGGATCCCAAGGCGTTCCCAGGCCAGCCGGGCAACATACGTAGTTGCTCCAGCGTGTCCTAGGTTTTCCTCTGGGTCTCCTCCCAGTGGGACATGACCCAAACACCTCCCGTGGGAGGCGTCATCTACATCCGATTCAGATGCCCAAGCCACCTCAACTGACTCCTTTCGATGTGGAGGAGCAATGGCTCTAGTCCGAGCTCCTCCCGGGTGACAGAGCTCCTCACCTTATCTCTAGGGGAGCGCCCTACCACCCTGCGAAAAAAGCACATTTCTGCCGCTTGTATCCGGGATCGCATTCTTTCGGTCATGACCCAAAGTTCATGACCATAGGTGATAGTAGGAACGTAGATTGATCGGTAAATTGAGAGCTTCGCCTTTTGGCTTAGCTCTTTCTTCACCACGACGGATCAATACAGCGAGCACATTACTGTGGTCGCTGCCCCAATCCGCCTGTCAATCTCCCGTTCCATCATTCCCTCACTTGTGAACACGAGCCCAAGATACTTGAACTCCTCCACTTGAGACAGGATCTCTCCCCCGACCTGGAGGGTACTTACCAACTTTTTATGGTTGAGAACCATGGCCTCAGATTTAGAGGTGCTAATTTTCATGCCACTCGGCTGCGAACCGCCCCAGTGCATGCTGTAGGTCCTAGTTCGAAGAAGCCAACAGTAAAACATCATCTGCAAACAGCAGTGATGAAATCTGGTGTCTCCTGAACTGGACCCCCCCGGCTCCTGTCTGCATCTAGAAAATTTGTCCATAAAAGTGATGAACAGAACCTGTGACAAAGGACAGCCCTGCCGTAGTCCAACATGCACTGGGAACAGATCCAACTTACTACCGGCAATGCGAACCAAGCTCCCGCTCCGTTCATACAGGGACTGGACAGGCAAAGAGTACTTCCTGAGTACCCCCCACAAGAGTCCTCAAGGGACCCGGTCGAAAGCCTTCTCCAGATCCACAAAATACATGTGGACTGGTTGGGCAAACTCCCATGATCCCTCCAGAACTCTCTGGAGCGTGTAGAGCTGGTCCAGTGTTCCACGACCAGGACGAGAACCGCATTGTTCCTCTTGAATCCAAGGTTCAATTATTGGCCGAATTCTCCGTTCCAATACCCTGGAGTAAACTTTCCCTGGGAGGCTGAGGAGTGTGAACCCCCGCTGGTCCCCTTTTTTTTTTTTTTTTTTTTTTAAATTAGGCACCACCACCCCAGTTTGCCACTCCAAAGGTACCGAATGCCACGCGATGTTGCAGAGATGTGTCAACCAAGACAGTCCCACAACATCCACAGACTTCAGGTACTCAGGGCGGATCTCATCCACCTCTGGTGCTTTGCCACCCAGCAGCTTTTTAACTTCCACAGTGACTTCAGCACAGGAGATTGGTGAGTCATCCACTGAGCACCCTGTCTCTCCTTCCTCCGAGGAAGACGTGCCAGTGGGATTGAGGAGATCCTTGAAGTATTCCTTCCACCGTCCGACAGAGGTCAACAGCTCCCCATCCCCACTGTAAACAGTGTTCTGAGGCACCGGACGGCCAAATCCTCCCCGTGTGCGCGGGGCTTAAGCAAAGCCAACTCACTACCAGGTGGTGATCAGTTGACAGCTCAGCCTCTCTCTTCACCCGAGTGTCCAAAACATATTGCCGGAGGTCAGATGAGACGATTACAAAGTCGATCATTGACCTCCATCCTAGGGTGGTGCCAAGTGCACTGATGTACACCCTTATGTTTGAACATGGTGTTCGTTATGGACAAATCATGGCTCGCACAGAAGTCCAACAACAAAGCACCACTCGGGTTCAGATCAGGGAGGCCGTTCTTCCCAATCACACCCCTCCAGGTGTCACTATCATTGCCCACGTGGGCATTGAAGTCCCCCAACAGGACGAGCACTTTCCAGTACTCCTCCCTGTGCCTGTGAGAAGGTCGGGTACTCTACACTGCCGTTCGGCATATGGGCCGCAATGACAGTGAGAGTCCTTTCCCTGACCCGGAGGCGCAGGGAAGCGACCCTCTCGCTCAGTGGGGAAAACTCCAACACACGGCTAGCGAGCTGGGGGGCTATAAGCAAGCCTACTCCAGCTCGTCGCCCCTCACCGTTGGCAACTCCAGAGTAGAAGAGAGTCCAGCCTCTCTCGAGGAGTTGGGTCCCAGAACCCAAACTATTTGTGGAGGTGAGCCCGACTGTATCTAGACGGTATCGCTCAGCCTCCCCCACCAGCTCAGGCTCCTTTCCCCCCAGCGAGGTGACATTCCATGTCCCCATAGCCAGAGTGGTTGGGATTGGGCCGCTGGACACGATTGCCGCCCAAATCACATGGCACTGGCCCCTTGTGGACCTTCCTGCGGGTGATGAGTCCACATGAAGGTGGAAGTGGGTCCATGTCTTTTCTTCGGCCTTGGTCTATGAGCCCCAACCCTGGGCCTGGCTCCAGAGTGGGGCCCCGGTAACGCCAATCCGGGCGACGTGCACTGCCTCCTTGTTTTTTTCCTCCATAAAGGGTTTTGAACCGCCCTTTGTCTGATCCATCACCTAGGACCTGTTTGCCTTGGGAGACCCTACCAGGAGCATTAAGCCCCAGACAACATAGCCCCTAGGCTCATCTGGATGCTCAAACCCCTCCACCACGTTAAGGTGTCGGTTCAGGGAGAGGACGCCTCTCAGCAACAATTCTCAAAAGTAAATGGACAAGAATGGTCCTCAGCAGCGATTTAACACTAACTGATTACAAACCTACATTTTAAACTGTATTTGCATGTGTGTTAACTGAAAAGCCCCCCTTAGGAAACTGTTGGTAGATAGAGGGATGAGGAATTTTAAAGTTGCTCTAGACCAGGGGTCGGCAACCCAAAATGTTCAAAGAGCCATATTTCCCCCAAAACACAGAAACCATACCTGTCTAGAGCCGCAAAAAAATTAAAAGCCTTATATAAAACTAATATGAAATCAACAACACTGTAAAAACTCTTTCAGGGGTACTGTCTATTGTACTTTATATTTTAAATTATACTACATCTGCTGTGAGTAGGAATCCAGTAGGAATCATCATTGAGGGAGTACCGGTCCTTACTTGTCTTGGAAACCTGGCCAAAGCATGCTGCCTACTCCTAGGGTTGACGTATGTATGTACTTAATCTTGGGTATCCTTCCAAACTTCCCAGAAGATTTGAGGTGTTTCAAAGACTTTTTGTGGGACTCGACACACTGCGCCCAAAACCATCTCCAAAATTTGTGACTCTCAAAAACAAACTCCTAGCTTAGGTAGTGAGCCATGACTGTCAAATTGTACTTTTGAACAGCAATTTTTCTTGTCTGTTTTAAATCTTTATACATGTACACTAAGTGGAATACTTCAGGATGTTGTAACAGTTTTTGCTGTTCAAGTTTTATACACAGCTGCAGGTAATAGTTTCTGGTGTGTACATTTTTTATGTTTTATACACACTAAGGTGGGGAATGGGGAGGGGATCTGTCAGTTTTTGAAGTTGAGATACTTAATATGATGTTGAGATACTTATGATGTACATAGTAAAGAAATGTTCTGCTAAGCACCACATAATATGGTCTTAGGTAATGCATTCTTGTATACACTAAATACAAATGTTCTTGACTGTTTACATGAGGCAGCTCATTACTGCTGTTTGGATATGTTAAATTGTTGTCATACATGTTGAACTGCTGTGAAGGAATTAAAATGTGTTGTGTGTTATGTGTTTATAATTTATACACAGTAAATAAGTAATACGTCTTAGGTGTTCTTCACGCTAAATTGCCTCACTGCGAAGCTCCAGCTGGTCAAGAGGGATCTTTGAATTGTTTTAGTTAAAAGGTTTAGAAATGTATCCACTGAAAGACCAGTGTTGGGAGTAACGCGTTACTTGTAACGCCGTTGCGTAACGCAACGACTATTCTCAGTTACCAACAACGCGTTCTTCTTTTCTTTTCCTTTCGGCTTATCCCATTTTTCAGGGGTTGCCACAGCGAGTCAATAACCTCCATCTCACCCTGTCCTGCGCATCCTCACCTCCAACTCCAACCACCTCCATGTCCTCCCTCACTGCATCCATACCAACAACGCGTTACTTTTCCATTTTAATAACGCCAGTATAGTTACTTTTCGGTGAAGGGACCAGTTGCTAGTTACTGAAGCAGTACCACTTTAGGTGGGAAACATGTTTTTCACCGCCTGAACCGACAGTAGGCGTGTCTGCTGGGTATCATTGTGTGTGGTAATTCTTACAGTCATGGTGTGAAACTGTGTGAAACTCGTGCGCTATGTAAATCATTATGTTGAAAGGGGGCGATGATTGGTTGACATAGTTTCATGCTAAGCCAATCAGAACGAGACCTGGGCGGGTCTGCTTGCCTTTTAGGGAAATAAACAGTCTCACACACACAGGTGACGCGGTACAGCAGCACACACCCACAGGCAAGACGACAGCAAGTGTCAAGTTGATAAAATAAAATGCCTGTCAAAATGTCTAAACATCTATTTTGTTTTTATTGTACTGTAATGTACAGTGAACGTATAACTTATTTCCAGACTCTAATTGCAGCGCTGCTCCCTGCAGCGTCACTCTCTCACATCCACACAGCTCTAACCGCGCCTCCCCACACTGGGAAACATGAACCCTATAACTGGTGTATAAAACCTTATAACCATTACAGTCCCAATATATTTCATTATGATAGTTGCTACAAAGCTCAACACTAAACTGTTTATAGGGCATCATTGAAATACTAAGAAATAAAAAAAAAACAACTTTAGAGTGTTGTTGGGGGACATAACCAAACATTATTTCTGTTTTCAATATTTTCAAAATAATCCACTGTCTTGGAGAAAATCAAAGGAAACAAAGTAACTGTATTTGGTTCCTCGCCCATAGGTAGTAAAAAAATGTATATGTAAAATTTACAATAAAAACACCTATAAGATGAAAGGAACATGTATGTTTCACATTAGAGCATCAGTTTTATAAAAGAAGTGCTGATCCAGACTCCTTCAAACAATCAGCAGGTACACTCCAGGTACCTGCTGATTGGTTGAACGACACAGTCAGGCGATTTGTGATGTTGGGTAATCTCTTCTGAATGGCTGATTGAGGACCACATGGTTCTTGACCTCACTGAGGTAGAGGAAGGGGGCCATTTGTAAAGGGTGAGGAAATTTCCAAAAACAGTCACTTGCCCTATAAAGCTTAATGTGTTTTCAAAGTAAAGTAACTAGTTACTTTTATAATTTGGTAACTAGTAATGTAACTAGTTACTTTTTCAGAGCAGTAACTAGTAAAGTAACAAGTTACTTTTTTAAAGTAACTGAGGTTACGCATTCTTTTATGCACAAAGAACTGTTGTTCTTGAATGTTGATGCTGTCCAGCTTAGTTACATGGTTTGGATAGGTATGTGGTTAAAAAGGAAAACTACTGTGAAGGTGTTCTTATAGCACTTTAAAAAGTTGAGGTCATGCATTATGCACTCAATATGGTTATTTACTGTTCATACTGTCTAGCTCATTGCCACTGTTTCCACTGTTCCACTGCCACTGTTTTGAAATCGTAATAATTTAATAAAGTATGGAAAGTCTTGATTTTTTATTTTTTTTGTTATGCTAACTAATTATTTTAAGCAATTTCAATTTTCAAAACAACAAAAGGGTGGGTTTATTAAAATTGATAAATATTTAAAATAGAGTGCAAAATATATATTTTTTCTACTTCATTTGCATGCTACTTATTTTAATTAAGTCTTGTGTGTTTAATATACTGGTATTTTTTACATTGATTTTACTCAATTTCTTGTCTTTTTCTTTAAATGTAACTTATTTTTTTGCATATATCAAAATGCATATTATTAAGTTGACCTTACTCAAAAAAAAACAATTAGTTGTCTAAACTTAAAAAAAGTGGTTGGAAAATGTTGCCTTATTTTTATTGAGTTAGATCTATGCAACAGTTTTTACAATGAGGCTCTCAGTATATTAGCTATATAACTTATTATTAAAATAACTAAGCACTATGAGCACGAGCATTAATAAATAAATGTTTATTTTCCTTGAAGCGCATCCTTGAGAGGATGATACATGTATCATATTGTCATATATATAATATTGTACAGCAGTGTGGTCATGTGCACGTGACCACACTGTTGTACAATATTTGGTGCTTCAAGTTTAACTCCCATTACAATATTAATGTTTTATGTTTTGTTAGCTCGATCAAATCATAGAAATACAAGCAATACATAGACAGCTTTTTGGTGTTATTTTTTATTTTGAGTTTCATTTATTTTGGGATGGGCATTAAATGCCTCCTGTAATTTCAGACCTTGCTATGAACATAAAATAGAGTCCTCTTCAAACCTCACTTATATACAGTACAACTCTCCTTTTTCCCCCTTATATGAGCTACAAAGTCCAGTAACCTGCAGCCTGCAGTTAAAACAAAGTCTGCAATTATAAAAAAAATATATATTAATAGTCATTAATTATTATCATTAATTAAATAGTAATAGAGAGAGTAATAAAGTAAAATAAGAACATACTTATAGATTTGAGAACAGCTTTAGCCTCAGTAGCTACATTAGCTACACAAAAAAAATGTAATTTGGATGTTTCTGTCTCAAAAACCGCTGCACACGGTGTTCTTTATTCTTCAAGCGTTGTATGTCTGATTATTTCTAATCTCATTCCTCCTCTGAACACTTGGGAGAGGGAAGTCACCTCCCGGGGTAAAGGAGACCCAAAAAGTGGACACTGTGAGATGGAAGAAAAGTAGGTCTAAATGAGCTATATTATGTGCAAGAGAGTATCCCTAAGGCGAGGAGAGTGATTTTGTGAGCAGAATTTAATGGTCATGCAGGAAAATGGAACAGTGGTTATGAGGAAGTGATGGGAGGGATTGGCGTTAGGGACAGAAACTTGGACAGACAGATAGCAATAGATGCAAAGAGATTGGAAACACCTATTTCCAAAAGAGACAGGAACACAGAGTGCCCTACAAGAATGAAGGTAGGAAAACATATTGTAGCGTCCAGCCGGACGTGTAATAATGGAAGAAGCGTTGTTTAACAAAACCGCTTTTATTGCGGAACTTCTTACAGAAGGTCTAGTGAAACTCAGCCGTAAACACTCTAAGTCATAGAACACATGAACTTGCTGCCTCTCCTGTCTCACACACACTCTCACAGGCGCTCTCCTCCTGCTACCCCCGCCCCTCTCGCTCACGCACTCATCAAGACGCATTCACAACCATAGGAAACTACAGAACTCTACGAACACTTGCCATATAACCTGTCTCTTATACACATCTAGATGTGTATAAGAGACAGGACATGATCACTGTGGAAAAAACTATCCTGGTGTACCCATACAAAAAAAATGTGGATGACCAGCCATGTCCGCTCTCTCCTCAGGGCCCACAATGCAGCCTTCAGAACTGATGACAGAGCATTCTACAGCACAGCCCACGCAAACCTGAAAAGAGGCATCAAGGCCGCGATAACAGACTACAAAGGAAGGATAGAAGGGCAACTCAATAATCCCTGGCAGGTGTGGTAGAGCAGTGGTCCCTAACCCCCAGGCGGGTCATTTGGTACTGGGCCGTTTATTATGTGATCTACTGGGGAAACGCAGGCATTGTACGTAAAAGTCGGAAGTTTAATTATAATATGAATAAATTATTTAATTTGGACAGGGATGGCGGGCCGCATTAAAAGGCTCAACGGGCCGCATGTGGCCCCCGGGCCTTAGTTTGCCCACCCCTGCTCTAAAGCATTACCCCATCTAAGGAGTATTAACAACATAATCATTAATGGCAGTTAATGTAGGTGGAAGTAGACTAATTTGTGGTCAGACGCTTTCTGCTCAGTCTGGGTCAGACTCTTGGTTTTGTTCCTTACTTTGCAGGAGAAGTTCTTGCTAGAATTTATACGTACAGTGTAATTGTGGAGCAATGAATTTGTGAAGGCTCTTATCTGTAATAACATGCTATGAATGTTCTATTGCTTTTACTTCCTCCTCCTGACTCTACCTGGGTGTGTTGATTTGTGTGAGTCAGGACAACATGCTGTACATGAATTTTAAAATCCTTCCTAAACACTGTCACTGAATACATTTCCTTTTTTTCTTCCAGCTCTGGGGATTATTTACTTCTTCTTTGTTGGATTTATTCACGGGCCACTCTTTGTCAAACTGGTTTGATGTCAACCTTGTTGTAGCTGCTGGGAGTTTGCTGTCCTTCCTGATAGGAAGAAACACTTCCTGTCAACGTTGTCCTACAGGGGCACTGTTGAGTCAGCTAGGCACTTTTTTTAAAATTTAGTTTATTTTAATTGTTATGGTCTAACACGTTCATTCAGTCTTTCATCTTCATCCGCTTATCTTAGGGTCAGCTGTCTCCATAACTGGACCCAAGCCGATTGATAATAGAATTTTTTTTGTTATATTTGGTTTATTTGTTATATTTGGTATATTTATTAATTCATATTCACCCAAAAACTCCTGGGCATTGTAACATTTTGATACACACCAAGTGTATCATACAACAAAACGTGACATGGTAGTACCCTGGCAGTTAGTGGACTCGAACCTGAAATCCTGGAACCACAAGGCCACCATTGGCCTGTCCTCTTGTCTGTCCCCATGTTACAGTGGTAGCAGTGCAAGTGCGTAGGGACAGTATTATGGTCAGAGCACTTCAGTTGCAACCTTGGATTGATGGATTTCGAAACTGAAGGACCCAAATCTGCCACTAGGTCACCACTGCCACCATCAACACTAAATGCTATTTTTATTTTAGCAAAGCCCTCATTCCCTCAATGTCCATGTCTGCCTGTTATTACAGTGTGTACCCACCTGTTTCAAATGTGACAATCGGTTCCTTTAGTTCACTGTTTGAAAGAGTGTTTGCCAATCAAACCACTCTTCAAGAATCACATGGAGCAGAGTATCCAGCTGAAACAATTAACCTTCGCCTGCATGAGAAGGTGTTAAATGAACAAGGCCTGTTGTGCTTCTTGGCACTTGCACGGATCAAATGAATGCAACACCTATCCCTTCATCCTCCATCTTTCATTTTTTAAGTTTTTTTTTTTTTTCCCAGCACGCTCACACAAACTAACCGACACACAAAATTTATTGCCGTCAAAGTTCTGTGAAGTTTCTATTTTAGTAAATCCTCCAGGCGCATCTTGCTCCGAGGCTCCTCTGGTCTTGCCCTTTCCTGTCTATTATGCCACGGCGCGGAGGGGAGCAGATATCAAATGCATGAGGCACAGCGGAAGAGAACATTCTTGAAGAAGTGACTCACACAACAACACAAACGGATGCATTCTTTGTGAGTCATACAGTCATATAAGGCGTTGTAATCTGATACCGCTTTGGAAATGTATCAGCGTCGTAAGGTGGGAATGTTGTTGTCAACTATGTTAACGCAGTCATTCACGGACAAGAGCATCACAAACGCCATCTGCACAAAACTCTGAGACCAAATGTTCCTGTTGATTTTCCGAGCTGACTTTGAGCAGTGTGTGTGAGGATGTACTGTAGGTTGGCCCTAGAGCTGTGCTGATCCCATCTGTGAACTCTGCCTATCACAGCTTGATCCCAACACCACCTCCATTGTCACACTAATCCTGGACTGTTAACACTCTAGCTTCCGAACCTCTGGCCTAGACAGAGTGTAGTCTAATTATGAGTGAGTTATATGTGTGTGTGTGTGTGTGCGTGTCATGCGTGTGTGTGTGTGTGTGTGTGTGACTTTGGGAGAACCCAGAGGATTAGCATTAATTTGATGAGATCTCTGCAGCAGGTGCTAATTTGGAACAGATTTTCTTAAGATTGGTTTAGAGTTAGAATGGTCCTTCAGACTACCTACC
>JAFBJS010000988.1:77515-110897 GCA_016785265.1 Paraplagusia blochii
TGATGCAACTGAAGTAACGGATGAGAGAATGAAGATAATTAAATGAAATATATATATATATATATATATATATATGTATATATTATATCTATATACTTATATACAGTATATATATATACATATATATATACTTAAATATTATATATATATTATAATTGTTGCCCACTAGTATATATATTGGTGGCCAACAATTGGTCCTGAAATTGGACATGGAAGCCCAGCCCAGAGCAGAAAGTTGGATTGATGGAACTACGATAAATGTATGTATGTAAAATGTAAAAGTCATGTATAAAATCTAAAATCCTACTTTTCTAATACCCTTCATGACGTCATCTACTGGGGAAATGAATTATTGCAGGGAAAAGTCAAAAGTATTGTGATTATATAAATAAATTATTTAATTTGAACAAGGTTGGCGGACCGCATTAAAAAACTCAATAGGGCCGCATCCGGCCCCTGCGCCTTAGTTTTCCCATGCCTGATCTATATGTTCTCATCGTCAGGCAAAATCTGCCAGTCATCTAGTTCAGGGGTGAGCTAACTTCTTCACTCGTGGCTTTAAATTGGTCCTAAAGTGGAACACGAAGAGCAGAAAGAGGATACTTTGTGGGAACAAGAACATTCCATAGAGAAATGTGAACATTGCACAGAAATTACAGAAATACAATCACAGTACACACAGCATCCATCCATCTATTCAAATATCTGTTACCGGGTTGAGGCGGCAGCAGTCTCCACAACTGCCACCCAAATCACTTTGCACCATACCATACCTTCCTGCAGGGGGTGAGCCCACTGGAAGTCAACCACCCTAACTTGGATATCAATTTGCCTAGGATTTGAACCCTGGAGTTTTAGAGATATTGCCTCTGGGCCAAAGTGAAGGCCACAGTACAAACCAATTTCATAATTTGTATAATTCCAGTGGGCCAGATTAAGAAGCTAAATGGACCACATTTGGGCCCCGAGACTTAGTTTGCCCAGGCCTGATCTTGAACTGTGTCATTTGATAATCCGGGTGTTAACCAGATTATTTTTTAAGATTAATGCACTCATATCCTATTTATACTATATTGATATACTATATTATACCCCAGGCACCATGGGTCACCAACCTGGTGCCCAGGGGCAGATGGCAGCCACCACGGTCCACCTAAGGTGCCCATAAGGTGTGTTCCAAAAATCAAAATAAACTCAAAAAGGGCTCAAAATAGTACTGTTCCTGTGCTTTTGGAGCGGAGGTGACGGAGAGTGATCACTATTATCTATCCCAGAACTTTCTATTGTTCAATGTTTGGTAAGTCTGCATCAAACAAGTATAGCTGGCCTTGGTGTTGGTCTTGGTTTCAGAAAGTTTTGTTGCACTCACTGTACTGCGCTATACCAGGTGCATGTTATTGGACTGTGGAAAATAAACAAAGTACCGGAGGTTCATGCAAACTCCTCATTAAAAGACCATGGGTTCCCATCCGTTTGCTCCAAGGCAAGAAAACTAACCCTCCTTCAACCATGTGGCTCTTTCATTTAATCAGCAGATTTAGAATCTGTCGCTTTGTGTCTATGACAGCGTCCAACACTGTTCTCAATTTCAAGTTTTACCAACACATAATAATAAGAGAAAAAAAACTTCAGAGAGTGTGTTTCCCTCTTCGTGTTTCTGTGCAGGTGGCTTAGGTTCTTTGGAAAAGGGAAACAGATCCGTTCCCAGGTTGTGGTTAAGCTCATGAGCTTACTTGCTTAAGGGAAGCTGAAGAAGCTGAGTTTGCACAGTCTCCACCTCCAGATCCCTGGGAACTGTTGATTCTTCAATTTTTTTTTGTGTAAGTGCACACTGGGATCCCGGCCTCCTGCCCTCATGTGGGATCACCACGTGTTCAACAGGTAGAAACGGACATAATCGGCAGGGACAAAAGTGAACAAGCTGGCTCTGTGCACCCATAGACCCCCCTACCCCCATAACACACATTCTTTAGCCTTATACGGCACAGTGTCTAAGGACGGAGCACTTAAGTAGGAATTTATTAAACGATAAGTCATAGTTAAAAGTCTTTGAGTTTGTAAACAGAATTGTTTTTTGTTTGGTGTAAAGTTAATCTTGTAAACTTCAAATATTTTACCTCAACAACAGGTACAGCCTTTTAAGCTGGATTGTGAGTAATCACCTGGTACAGGAAATGCTGTTTGCACCTAGCATGCTACATGAGCACTGGTATCAATATTTTAGTAATGTACTAACCAGGCCTTTGAACCAGTTCAAGGAACGGAAACTAGAAGCGTTTTTCATTTGCTTGGAACGAGTGACAAAACCAGAAACATTATATATTATTTGTTTCCGAACCAGAAAGGCCTGTCGCCTATTCATTAAAGGTCCTGTGTATCCTACAGTCAAAGTCATTGGTCTCCTAGTCTAGTCTATGGTAGTCTACAATGACCTGATGAGGTTGCCTTCCTGTGAGGTTCACTGACTGAATGGAGAGAGTGGGTGGACCATCAGACTATATGGGGAGGACTGACTACCAACTACTGTCACATCTCAAAGACAACAATAAGAGGACAATATTGGTCAATATGGAAAATGTTAGTTTCAGACACAATATCAATATATTTGTCCATGTTAATGATGGACCTACAGTGAAACTACAGTATTTCTTTGGTGAAGCACAAACTAATGCTATATATTTGCCACATTTACATAAGATGTGAAGACAAGAGAATCCTATGAGACAACTTTTTTTGCGAATTCCCAGGATCAAAGAAGTCTAAATGCAACGTTGAGGGATTTGTTGCTCGCTTAAGGGAAACGGTGGGGAGAAATTTGCAGAGCCACATATACAGTATTTAGATATATATTGTTGTTAAACGGTTGTCACACAACCTAATTAAATTTACTGATCTTAATATGTCTATGACATTTCTGCCAGCAGATTTGGATCCATGTATTTTCATTACTGCCACCTGCTGGATTTATTCTCCACCTAAGGAATGTGTATTTCTAAATATTAGATATTGTTTGTTCATATGGAAACATTGAATCTGGAACAGCCAAAGCTTGATGATATCAACATGTGAAAAACTATATTGAAAAATTATTCACACATCACATTCACAGTCTCTTTGTAATCTTTCCAGATCATTTTTTATGTAAATCTTCTTTTTACTGAACAAAATATATGTGCTATACCACATATAAACAGATATAATTACACTGCGGGCCACATTTGGACCCCAGGCCTGAGGTTTACTCCTGTGTTCTAGTGCAACAAAAGAAAAAGAAAAAAAAACAGGAGGTTAAATCTGTTACCATTTTGCTAGAATGCAATTTAAAGTTGCCTAATGAGGCCAGTCTCTCTGTCCTTTTTTTCCCTTTGTAATTTCCTCCTTCTTTATTTGTCCCTAATGCGTGTGTCACGGTGAGTCACTGGCTCAGATCGTCGTTGCAGACTGCGTTCCCACAGGGAGGAAATGCCGATGTGTGCATTCATTCCCATTGCTGCACAGTCATCACCTCAGTCTGTGCAGAATCCAACGGATCTTTTTCTTATTCTTTAGAAAAGGAGTCCTCGCTGTCTATGATCACCTAGGAAAAGAATCAAGATCTTGATAGAAAAGGACGGTAAAAGGAAACAGGATGTACTGTATTTTACAACATGTTTTGTAATAACATGTTCCTGTTTTTTTTATGTCAGGGTATCAGATGATAAAGTCAGATGAATTACTGAAGTTCACACGACAGCCTGCAACAAACCAGAAAAAATACTTATACAAGTGTCATTTGATGATGTCCGGGAACATGTTGATGCGGGGGACACTAAACCTCTGCAAGTCAATGCCATTGCTGAACTCACATTGGTCAAACCTAATGCCCGCAGGCACACCATGTCACAATAAAGTCTTAGAAATTAATCACTTTGTTATCACACAACAATCTTCTTCTGTCTCTTCTACTCTGACTCCAACTACCTCCATGTCCTCCCTCACCGCATCCATCAATCTCCTCTTTGTCTCCTACCTGGTAGCTCCATCTCTAGGATCATTCTTCTACCAATGTATCCACTGTCCCTCCTCTGAACATGTCCAAACCATCTCAATCTGTCTTCACTAGGTTTTTCAGCTAGTCTTTTATTACACAACAAAATGCAGATAAATGCAGAAACACTTATTTATACGTATGTTACATATATTTATTTTTAAGTCTTTCAGTTTCAATGAGCTCCTCAAGAGGAACTCCATTACTGATGTTTTAGACCCCATCTGAACTGTTGCAGACCAGAATGTTCATTTTGGTTTAGATCCAAAAACACTTGAAGACAGTATTTACTCACATAATATACTGATAAACTTATTGTACTTATTTCAAGACCATAGGGGGCACTTAAAAATCTATTTTCTCATTTTTACCAGTGCACAAGATTTGTGGATTTTTGTTGTATTTACTGACCTCTATTAAGTCCACCAGGCTTCGGGTTCACTTCCAGCAGCTGCCAGGTTTTCACTAAGGTGCTCTGAGCATGGCACCAGACACCTACAACTTCCAGTGGACTCACCACCCACAGGAAGGCTGACAGTATGGAGCAGTGGGATTTGGGTGTCCCCAGTGAACTAGTCACAGAAAAAAGCAGATAAAGATACTTGAAGAACCTTTGTAAGCTACCGTGAGATCTTTTGTTGGATCATTATGGCTACTGTGGTCAGGAGCTGGGCAGAGTAATATGCTATGTGTTTCGACAGCACGTAGTAACATTGCTGGGCTTCAGTGTAATGTTATGTTCTGTGTATAAAGACCTCAAAATGCCATCGTGCAAGAGACATGTTTATGAAGTTGCAGTACCAGCAGCCAGACTGTGTCAGATAATGAAGAGACAGAACTGAGCATGAATGACTCAAAATGAAAATAACACAACCTTTAAACTCCGACACTGAATTTAATGGATTTGTGCAGGAAGAGTGAGCTCAAAAAGAGAAGGCGTAGTTTTGTATTATGGGAAGGAAAGCAAACTCCTTGTCATTGTGATCCACACCACTGCACACAAGGAAATGTGACCTCTGCATTTAACCCAACACCGGAGTGGACAGTGGGCAGCTTTCAGCGCCCAGGAGCAGTGAGTGGGCACAGTGCCATGCTCAGAGGACCTCAGTGGCAACCTGGCAGCTGGTGGATCCGAACCTGGAACCCTCTGGGCCCCAGTCTGCTTCCTTAACTGCCCCTTTGTTACAACTGAACAGTTATTCTAAAGTTCAACTTATCTGATCGTCTGTGTCCCTGAATGCACCTTCTTTTAACATACTCATTTATTCAGCAGAGTGTGCCTTTCAAAATAAGATATTTTCTAAAATTAAACAGCTGATTCACATTATTTGTATTTTTGACCAGCTGTTTGCGAGTTGAGAACCACTGGTATTTAACACACTCTCCTGTACTTATAGGGAAATGCACTCCAACAGTGAGGCAACACCTTCCCCTCCTTGTAATCCCCAATGTCCTCAGGCAAGGTCTGACAATCACCTCACTCTGACAGGTTTTCACTCATCTCATCAACCTTCCCCGGGCTCCAACGCTCACTGGGCTGACACACACATACACGCAGGCATGTCCACACACACGTGCACTACTGTGAAATCAACAGAAAGAGAATCAATAGCAGACTCCACTGACGGAAACGCCCATCTGCTTCATGTTTCTTAATGAAACAGCCACAATGAACGCATCGATGAGTGATTGAGAATCAGAGCTGGAATTAATCAGCCCTTCATTAAAATCTGTCAAAACCTGATTAATGTCATATCAGATGTGAAATAATTAGTTCCCCATTCAGTCCATAGGCTCTCACAGCAAGATTACCATGAATATGATGAAATAAGAGCTCGTTTCACCCTAACATCGTGAGACGTAGACAACGTCATCTAATGATGGAGCAGAATGGAAAAAAGAGTGGAAGGCAGAGTGACCTGGGTCTCTATGTTCCTGTTCCTGTGGGTGTTGAGCTCCATGGAAGCTATGTGGGTCAGGACGGTGCGATGATCAACCTGGCAGCTGGTGGATTCGAACCATCCGTAACCACTAAGCCACCGCCTCCACCCAGCCTGTTTATTCATTAGAATTGAAATTGAAAATAAAATTGAAGGTTAAATCTTTTGTCTGTTTTGGCGTCAATCTGTGTGTGTGTGTGTGTGTGTGTGTGTGGATTGTGTACTTGGCAGTGCCAGGAAATGTTTGGAGAGCCAACCACAGTGTGTCACTGGATGATCCTTTGGTCTGACTCAGCCAGGTGGCATTCTGCAGAACAGACACATCCAGAGCTGCTGATGGAAACACGGCCAGATCTATGCAACTAGAAAATTTTTATATATATATTTCTTGACACATTACAAAAAAGCTAGTTTTTGTACTACAATAAATATGTTACAAATAATTTTGTCTTTTTTGCATCTTTTTGCTCGATAGATAGATAGATAGATAGATAGATAGATAGATAGATAGATAGATAACTTTATTCATAATTAATTATTTACTTTGTATGTGTGTTTTATTATATGTTAGTATTTAAACTATAGTTTTATTCATCTTCATTCGATTATCTGGTGTCTCAGGGGCAGCAGTCTCCACAACTACCACCCAAATCACACTGCACCATACTGTGAGCCTTCCTGTGGGTGGTGAGTAGTATTGTTGATTCTATAGATGTAGATAGAGAAAGGGTATATGAAGGTTATTTTTATGCCTATGACTTATTGGACTTTTTTTTGTGCTCACTTCGACTATTTCTTGGCTGTTCTACTGTTATATTCTATTTTTACAACTTGTACTTCTTTGATATAGTTAAATTTCAACCTATAATAATTTCATAGGTAATTTTATGAACTATATTGTTATTATTATATTTTTAATATTTTAAATAATTAAAAAATAAAAAAATAGAAAATAATATATTTACTAATTAATATATATATATACATATATATATATATATTAATTCTTAACATGCCAAAACATTTTAAAAAATGTGTCCAAAGCTCTGTGAAGGTTTTTCTAATTTCCCTAAATTTCTTTATGTTTGTTGTCACGTTAACCTTTCCTCCAGAACATTGTGATCAGCTGAACTTCCCTTAAATACGCAACAACGGCAATGACCCCAACCTCTCACATGCCTTTCTGCTCCGTGACTTCTCAGGATGGTTGATTGTCTTTGTTGTTCTGTGTCAGTTTGTTCCATGTTTTTATCAGTGCAGCTGAGCTACCGGCACAAAGACGACAACGTCATCCGTGTGTTTCTGGAGACTCATTGTCCAGTAACAGGAAAGAATTTGACACAGCTTTTACAGCTGTGGGTGGGGCCATGACACATCTCATAAAACAATCTCTTTGTTGACTCATGTGGAATTACAGATTGAACTATTTGCACAACAGTTTATCCGTTCCTGAAGCCACAACACTTTCACATGGATTTTAAAGCTCAGAAAAGGCGACTCTGAAAGTGGAGGAACTAGTGACTGAGGTCAGATGTTCCACCCTCAGAGTAAAACAGCTGCCTCAGTTACAGTGAAGAAGTATGACAGTAAGAGGAAGGTATTTGTTAACAACAGTGTGAATACTGAACCCGCCCTGGACGACTGTGTAATGAAATATAGTGGACTGGATTAATAAACTCTGTGACTGAACCTGCATTAATTCACCTAAGGTGTCTCACTCTACAGTACAGTTTGTTTGGGAATAAATAATTTCTTTAATTTATCAAGTGTATTTGGACACCGTAGGTATACCTCTCTACGAAAGTGTGCAAGAGCTTAGGAAAGAATGAAAGTGATTAATTTTTCTTCTCTTTTATTTTGAAAAGCCCATCTGTGAACAGCCTGGTGTTTTTACAATGTATTAGAGGAGCTGTAGAGAGGAATCCTTAAAATATAATGATTTAAAGGCACATGAACTCTCTTTTTCTTCTTCTTCTTCTCCAACTCCATCTCACCCTGTTTTCTGTCTCTTCTACTCTGACTCCAACTACCTCCATGTCCTCCCTCACTGCATCCATCAATCTCCTCTTTCACTCCTACCTGGTAGCTCTGTCTCTAGGATCATTCTTCGTCTAATGTATTCACTGTCCCTCCTCTGAACATGTCCAAACCATCTCACTCTGACTTCTTTAGCATTTTCTCCAGTCCTTCTTGTCTGTGTTGTCCCTCTAATCACCTCATTCCTGGTCCTGTCCACCCTTGTCTCGTCTAAAGAGAATCTCAGCATTTTAACTCTGCCTCCTATCTTCTGCCTGTTCCTAGTGTCTCTAACTTCATGGCTGTTAGCATAAAACCTAGCATAAACAAGGGTTTAACTTCCAAGATGTCTTTAATGTTGATGATGATTGATTGGGGTGACAGTGGTGTTGATGGTTGATGTAGTTTTGGCAGGACGCTGGCAGCTACGGGACTCATCAGTCAAGGTGACAGAGAAGAACGTCACTCAAGCCTTTTGATTCACATCTGCCTCCGGTCTAGAATAAGACTTTATTTTGGCAACTGGACTCATCTTTGTTTCCTAAGCACTAGCTTATAGTACAGTGACCTACATCACAAACCTCTACTGTATATCCATTCATAGATGTTCTTCCTCTCATGAGAAGCAGTCTCTACGACCCCCCCACAGACTGTCAGTAATCTGACTTTTTCTATCTATAAATCTTCTAGTCTTTCTCATACATGTGGTGAGTTCTCTCCTGTCCTCTAGAGACACCTTTGGGGCAGCTCTTGGGGCAGTGGTGGCCTGGGAGTTAAGGAATCGGACTTGGGTCCAAAGGGTTCCAGGTTTGAATCCACCAGCTGCCAGGTTACCACTGAGCATGGCACCGTCCCCACTCATTGCTCCCCTGGCGCTCAAAGTTGCCCATTGTTCACTTTGGTGATGTGTTAAATACAGAGGTGACATTTGGTTGTGTGCAGTGGTGTGAATCACAATGTCACAATGACCGGAGACTCTTTTCCTTTCCCTCATTTACACGCAATTTAGAGCAAACAAACAGACTTGTCCTTTAACGACGTGAGACAGCATGGACGGGTTTCTTCTTCTGTAATAAGTTGGGTCACAGGGAGAGGCAGGATTTGGTGAGAGGTAATGAATGGTAATGGTAAAGGAGTGGTAATGGTAAAGGAGAGCTGGAGGAAGAGGAGGAGGTGGGGGAGGGGGAGCAGTGACAGCTGTCACACACTAACAAACCCCCTCCCACCCCCTTCTGCTGAATGCTCATAGAGCAGAGAGGAAGAGAAAGGGTGAAGGGTTGGGGCGGGGGGTCTCACCCCCCTCACCAAACAGCTGCCACAGACCTGTCACTCAGGATGTCAGTGCAGTCCCCGTCATCTGGACCTGCTAATGGGACTGTGGACAGAGTCTGAATATCTTCACAGGAAGTGAATCCTGGACCCCAGCCGGGACACTGGAATAACTCCTGTCCTCAAAAAAGGGGAACAGAAAGTCACCTGAAGCTCTGAAAGTGTGTGGATGTCATACAATGGTGTTGGGTGACGTCACAGGGTCAAATACCAAAGGACTTAGTGTATTTAAACCAACAGCAGAAATGTTTATCAGCATCAAGAGCCTACTGCAACGAGAAGGTGAAGAATACACAAGTCAAACACTGCCATCTTGTGGTAGATTTAGAAACTGCAGCTGTAGGAGATGCAGTGTTTAGAAAATGATTCGTGCTCCTTCACCGAAGACAATGTGAAATATAAAACACCACATGACATGATTCAAATACATTTTAATCACAATGAATTGATGGTTTTTTTATGTTATTCCAAAGGTTTTATTGTCAGCATGAAACTGACCCATACTTTTTGGTGTAATGTGTCAAATAGCGTGTCTGAAAATATTGACTTAAATCCATATTGTGGCATCTGTCTCTTCACTTTTTACTCTTGTTGAGCATTCAAGAATGAATTGTTGCAGAGTAGTGGCCCAGTGGTTAAAGAAGCAGACTTCAGGTTCTAATCCACCAGCTGCCAGGTTACCACTGAGGTCCTCTGAGCATAGCAATGTCCAGACCCACAAGTCTTAATCTCCTATATTCTCCTGAGGGATTGATAAATCCTATCTATGTATATATCTGCCTGTCCCGATGCATCTAACTTCCAGTGGGCTCACCAACTACAGGAAGGCTCACACGACGGGGCAGTGTGATTTAGGTGGCAGTCATGGAGACTGATCTTCTTGCATCTCATGAACAAATAAGCAGCTGAAGATGATTTAATGTGGCAGAGTACAGCCTCGGTTTAAAGTAACTTTGTCTGTCTTCTTCTTCTCCTTTTCGTCTCGTCCCTTTTTTCAGGAGTGTCCACAGTGAGTCAGCATTTTCCATCTCCCCCTGTCCTCTGTATCCTCTACTCTAACTCCAACCCCCTCCATGTCCTCCCTCACTGCATCCACCAATCTCCTCCTTGGCCTTATTTTTGTCTTCTACCCCTGATCGATCCGTTACAGGAATCATTTTGTTGTCTCACATCTTTAATTTGGCCAAAGTTTTACGTCTTCTTGACGCAACCCTCACCATTTATCCGGGCTTGGGATAGGCACTAAAAAAACTGCCTTGTGCCCCCTGGTGGCTGGTTTACAGCACCTTCTGCTGTCTTGTTGTAAAAACATATATGTGCCTCCAAAAGTGGGTTGTCAAACCGACCTCTTCCGAGTCACTGTTTTCGATGTCATCTATAGAAAAAATGTGTTCATTTCAGGGAAAAGGCAGAAGTGAAATCAGAATACAAACCAATTATATATTTAGGACACGTTTAATGGGCCGCATGACAGAGACGAATTGGCCGCAAGCAGCCCCCGGGCCTTAGTTTGCCCTTTCCTGGTGTAAAGAGTCATTATTATGTTAAAGCTAATAATAACCAAATGTACGTTAGTTTCCATACGTAACCTGACCTTCTATTTCAGCCTTATTCAACCAGGTCAGACAGAGGAGCTCATTTATGATTCATAAGCAAACATCTGCTGGTCAAAAGGTGGAACAGTTTCATCATTTTCAGTCTGTCCCAGGCCTCTGCTGGATGTCAATTAAGGCCCACACAGCCCGGCCAGAATATTTACATAAGGCTCTGGAGAGCAGCACAGGGAGAGGCTTGTTTCCCCTTTGGTCCACGGCCGTTTCCTAGAAACACACAAGTCTGTTTTTCAACACCTTCAGGATATTTGAGTTCATGGGAGAAAGAGAAAGTTTTCAAGAAGCTAAGATGAGGACTTGGTTGTTGTTATATAGACCCGAAAACCTACGACCAGTTGCACGGTGCAGAAAAGGCACAAGTCAGGGGATAATTTAGTTAAATGAATAGTAATTTATCAGCTTGTAGAAGTGTGATTACATAACATGGGGCAGTAGTGACCGAGTGGGTGAGGAAGTGGACTGGGGTCTGGAGAGATCCACTGATCTGTCCCCACTCACTTTGGTGATGGGTTAAATGTAGAGTTAACATTTGGTTGTGGGTACAATGACAAGGACTTTTTCCCTTCTTTTCCAAAGTCTGAAATATTTAAGCTCAGAAAGTTTCATCACAGTTTCTTCTTACTATATATTTAGGTCATACTTAGTGAACTGCAGAGTCATGATGAAGAATGCAAATGAACTTAGTTCAACATAAATGGTTGATCTTTTTCTTCATCTTCTTCTGCCACAGTGAATCAATGTGTTCAGTTTCCTCCTTGTTCTCTGTATTTTATACAGTATATATTATATTTTTCAGTTCAACTTATTTAATAGTCAATAGTGTACATTCATATCAACATACATGATTATAGTATATAATCTATATCTCAACAACAATAGCTTTCACCTCACTTTCTATTAAAAGATACACACATACATACATACATACATACATACATACATACAGACATTCATACATACAGACATACACACATGCATGCATGCATACGTACATACATACATACATATATACATACATACACACATACATACATACATACATACATACATACATACATACATACATACATACATACATACATACATACATACATACATATTTAGTATTTTATATATTGCTTTGCAGCACTTTTCATCGGACTGCATACATATGTAACATACCCCACTTAAGTGTTACACCTCATGGTTTTCAAGCTCTGTACTGTTACTGTGTACTGCAGCTTCCAAGCATTGACATGTCATTGCCTGAACCACTCTTTATGAGTTCTATGCAATGACAAGTTGACTGAGACTAAGTCTGAGTCTGAGTCTAAGTCTTCTATGACTCCAACTACCTCCATGTCCTCCCTCACTGCATCCATCAATCTCCTCTTTGTCTCCTACCTGGTAGCTCCACAATGTATCCACTGTTCCTCCTCTGAACATGTCCAAACCGTCTCAATAATAATGTTAATAATCAGTTATTATGTTATATAGCATTGCGGTGTCATTATATTTGCTCTCTGCTGCCCTCTTGTGGTAAAAAAGAATACAATGTAATAATAATGTAATAAGATAACGGAGCGGACTGGGTGTACAAGGCTTTAGGATTTAGGTGCTATGATCATAGCACCTTTTGAAACCCTCAAGTCTTCATTCACTAAACTCCTCCGATTAATTCTACCTATCTAACTTCCAGTTGTCTGCAACAAGGTTTATAGTATGGTGCAGTGTGATTTGGGTGGTGGTCATGGAGACTGCTGGCCCTGCAGAAGATAAATGAGTAAAATAAAGTTTTTTATTATTCTTTTTTGTAATATCCAGAAGTATCTAGACAGTCCAAGCTCCCCCAGTCAGTTTGGCCATAATATGTACAAGTTTGTGTATCACTGGCTTTGCACCTGTTTGGTTTCTATTTGTTTTTCTGAAATGGACAGAATGTTTATGGCCCTGTATGTTTAGATAAACTGAATCATTAGGGGGCAATGCTTACATTCTACCATATTTTTGGGTTCCCACTAGGACAGGTTTAAGATTTAGTTTGTAGTTGTGATTATAATTAGAGCCATGTTAGACTGAGTTAGAAAAAATGGACATTATTGATTAATTGAGTAAAAACTCGACCAAACTATACTGATTTACGGTGTTTTGGCTATGTTCTGACAGCATTTGTAGAGCGAGTACAGTAGTTGACTAGTGGCTATTATAGAGACTGTATAGCTCCCCCTGGAGGAGAGTTAATGACGGCTGGATAATCTGTGTAAACAAATATTTTTCTCAGTCCACTTGAAGGTAGTATTTTGTCAAAAGAAATAGTGTAACATGGGTCGAATCATGAAGAGTTCCATTTGAACTAAATAGCATGTAGGCCAGCAGCAGCCTCCTTTCTCATAATAACTGACCTGACTCCCAGGGGAATTACATAATCAAAATTAATTGGTTTGGGACGATAAATCATTAAAAACCCAGTGGGAGTTCCAAAATAAAGCTCCTCAGCCAGGGCTAAATCAGGCAAGCATAGAAAAATACCAGGGATTTAAGGACCCTGTATGAACAAAGTGTCCAGGGTCCTGCCTGTCCTAAATCTGAGTCGGTCCAAAGATGATGAAGACGGGATGATACCACGGCATCAGTCAATCTCTGTGCACTCCATATCTGTCAACCTGAAGCAAAGATCTTTGGAGTATGGTGTACATTCTATTACTTGTATTTTTGTGCTTTCACTTAGAATACTGCTAGGTTCCATACTCCTGGCCTGTGGACCACCTTCAGAGCAACATCTGGTCTGTTTTGGTCTTATTTTAGTTCATATGATGCGCGGTTTGAGAGATGGATCCTAGATAACTTTTTAGGGAAAAGCAATAAAAATGCATGAAAAAGATATCATCTTTTAGAGCTAAAGTCTAAAAGACTCACCAGGACGAATCTCTCCCCTAACCACCAGCCATGGTTCAGTTCTCGTCTTTCCCTAATTTCTTGTCTTTCCCTCCTCTGTTTAATCAGGTCCAGATTGCTCAGTAATCTCAGCACTAATGCCTTGACATTCCTTTCTCTAGTCACTTCTAATGGCTACTCTGGGAAAATTCCCACTTTCCCATGCCAGCCAGGAGATGTGACCCCTCCAGCATAGTTCTGAGGATCTTCCCCTAAATAGGAATACCTGAAATAACACTCCATGAAGGATTGGGAGTGAAATCCTCCCTTGATTGGACAGAACCACCTCAACTGGTTTCTATTAATGTGGTGTGGTTACTGCAGTACTATCCCCACTAGGAAAATACCGCCTTTTCCCAGTGGGGGTGGAAATAAAATATTTTATCATCTCGTATATGAAGTATCATTCTCCTGGTTAAAATCCAAAGCTCAAGATAAGTGAGGGTTGGAACATTGATGGATGGTTAACTTTCATCTTCATAGCCACAGATGCTGATCCCAGATCTGTCCGTCTACTCGAATTATGCTCCAGTTAAGAACAACACTATAGAATATTCAAGAAAACGTCTGTAAATCATTTCCAGATCTAAAAAACATGCCAACGTGTATTGGTTATACTTTCATGATATATCAAGTACAAGTGCAACCTATTTAAGACTGATAGTCAGTCTGAAAATAGTTAAAAACGTTTCAAAAGATGCGCAGAAAATTCCTCTGCGGTTACACAAAACACGCAAGGTTGTCGGATAATATCAGCTCAATATTGTATTATTATTTAATATCTGTAAGATGTTATTATATAATATTAAAAACCTAATAACACAGTGCTTTGGTTTTGCCAAATGATCAGTGCCCTACAAAAAGATCGGGATGTATATATTATAGTGAAAGTCACTAGATGGCAGCATTTCAGCTCACTAAAATTAACCTATGTTAACCATAGGGAGATTGTATGCAGCAGCTCTCACAGGTATCGTTGATACCGAAATCTGTGTTTGAACACTATCGGCAACTCAACCAGACACTCATTTAAGATAAGATAAGATTTTTTTGTAGCTATTAATGAATGGTTTTAGCGAGTCAACCTCTTAAATGTTGCTTTCAGACAACTTCCTTGAACATTGTCATCATTGAAGTTTACTCCCTGTTGCCTGGAACCAAGTCCACCAAGTCCATTGCTCCTGCTAACTAAGCTCAGCAGCATTGCTGCCCAGGGGACAGGGCCCGGCCACTGGTTGCAACAAGGCCAAGCCCAAAGTTAGCAAAAACAAGTTAGTTAAGAAAGTTGTTTTTTTTTTTTTACTTTAAAGGAACAGTGCACATTCCTAAGACTTTTGAACAACAGGATGGGGAAAGTGTCACGCATCTAAGAAGGCTAGTCCAGAGATGAGCCTCTATCCTTGCACTCTTTCTGTCTCTTGGTCGAAAAAATTGCACACGGACCTTCATTCCAACGAAGACACTGAAGTCCCAAGCTCACAAAACTAGCTCTCCTGGGACTAATACACCAGGTTAACAGGGGCAAACGTTGAATGTGGTTCCACCGTAAGCTCCACGTCATGTTGGGTTGAAGTCGACCCAGTTGAAGCCCCACTGCTTTTAAAGACCCAAGAAATGCAGATTCCTTTCAGGTTTGCCTACTTTTAGACAAGTGAATTTCGGCAGTGGTAGAGGGATCCGGGTCAAAGTGCACATACTTGCTTGCAGACTGGAATTCCAACATAATTTTTTCCACTACCCGGACTGCAGCAGGAGAAGGAGGAGCTCGGGGTCAGTGTGGAGAACGCCTTTATCAGCACAAACACACACACACACACACACACACACACACACACACACACCTTGTGTTTCTGGGATATCCTGTGGAGAACTAACAGTGTAGTATTTACAGAGACCCTTGTGGAAAACATCACTTGTGTTGTTATCTTTGTGCACACAGATTTCCACCAACACACACACACACACACACACACACACACACACACACACACACACACACACTCCCTGCTCTCCCTTCAAGATTAGGAAAAGGAAAAGTGTCGGAGAGAGGACGGGTGGATGCCAGCTGTGATGCAGATGCAAGGCCTTAGATGGCTAATTTTAGAGGAGAGGTTTGACAGAGTTATATTACAGTACTCGACTAAGGGAGGTTCTTTTGGAGGAAACCCATATTTTCCCTATATCTCTGCAATTCGGCATAGTCCAGGCATGGGCAAACTATGGCCCGGGGGCCGGATGTGGCCAATTTGGCTTTTTAATGTGGCCCACCAGATTGTTATTATACTTCTGCTTTTCTCGACTAATTCCTGCATTTCCCCAATTGATAACGTAGCAGAGGCTAAAAGGCTATAACTTTTGAGATATATTTTATTTTAGGCTAGCAAGAACAACTGCCTCCTTCTGCTCCTGGCGTGGACCTCCTGTCAGTCTATTTTGGACCCTGTGTGGCCCACAAGTCAAACATCTCCCTATTCCTGGCCTAGTCTAAATACAAAACCCATTAAAATTATTCTAAAAGGTGCATTTATTATGCATGTATGGACTGAATATAAACATTGTTAATATCTAATATATATATTCAGATTTTTCTCCAAGCAAAACTAATAAAAAGATTAGTGTTATGTTATATTAAACCTTTTATCCATTGCCTGGTGTGTAGGGCCAGCAGTCTCCACAACTGTCACCCAAATCCCACTGCTCCATACTGTCAGCCTTCCTGGGCCAGGATGGTGATATCCTCAGAGTCCCTCAGTGCCAACTTGACAGCTGGTGGATTCCAACTTGAACTTTTGTGGACCCAAGTTTGCTGTCTTACCCGCTTGGCCACCAGTTTTGCCCTTTAAAAAGCTATATTAAATTAAATTGTTTATAATGGATATTTCGGGCGTCCCATATGGTCTAGTGGTTAGGATTCCTGGTTTTCACCCAGGCGGCCCGGGTTCGACTCCTGGTATGGGAACAATGTCTTTTAGATTAAGATGGTTGACGAATGGTCCTAGATATGGAGCTACCAGGTAGGAGACAAAGAGAAGATTGATGGATGCAGTGAGAGAGGACATGGAGGTAGTTGGAGTCAGAGAAGAAGATACAGAGAACAAGGGGAGATGGAAATTGTTGACTCCCTGTGGCAAACCCTGAAAGAAAGGGACAAGCCAAAAAGAAAATAATAAGAAGAATTACAAGAACATCAGGCAATCGGATCTTTCAGTAAAATTTCTCTCACTGTTCTGTTTAAGTTGTTTACTTTATTCACAATCCATTTCCTCTGCTAAAGTGTCCTCTCATTGATCTATTGTTTCAGAGGTCTAGCTGTCCACTTCCTGTTTTTTTCCGTCTCCTCTTTGCGTTGAGTGCACACGTCTAACCCCTCATTGATTTAATCCTGTTCCAGCCCTGTGTTAAAAAAAAAAATAAACAAAACAAGTCAGGACTTCTGCACAGAGAGACACACCGAAGCAACAAAGAGGGTTGTGAGGTAGAAAGTAATGCGTTGATCCTTCCGTTGGGTGGTGAGTTTTGTGGGTCGGGATGGTGCTACGACCAGAGCACCACATGGATTAGAACCTGAAACCTTTGGAAAAAAAGGTCAAAAGTCAGCTCAGATTTTTCATGCTTTTCTTTGCATGAATCCAAATTGCCCAAAAGGTCCAAAATGTCCAGTACATTAACTGGCCAAACATCCTGTAAGAAGTCAAAGTAAAAAAAAAAAATCATGACCAAATGTTTCAGGACACTGGGTTTTGGACACTGGGTTTCTTATCATTGCTCTCAGTCCAATCTTTTTCTTTGTGTTCTTCCTGTAAGCCTATACTACTGTTGTTCTTTGCTACCTTCACCTTATCTACTGAACTCCATTCCACAAGAATGACTACGTCTCTCTTGGACATATTAGTTTGCAGAAAGATAGGATTTTACTGAGCATTTGTTAATCCGTGAATCATCAGAGAATGTTCCGTGTGATTATGGTCCAGTTAGATCCTCAGACCGTGATGGTGAAGAAGGGATGAATCACTGACGCTGGATTCTTAAAAAGTGCAGCCTCTTCGAAGAATATCTGATCCTTGTCCTGTTTCGGACCGAGTGACAGATCTTATTCATGTACAGTTCTTGGTAAGAGGCCATGTGTATAAATTAGACTGTGAGAGTGAAAGAAATGATCCTGACGACATCATGACTGGCTGTTCATTCCAGACACTCAAGGAATAGTTGCAGTCTCACAAAGAAAGCTGATGCTCATAGTGCAAATTGTTCAGTCGTGTTACACAAATGATTAGTCCACCCTTGTTTTCTTCAATTTCTTATCAATTTGAATACATTTCCACTAAATGAGGTTCCACTGAAGGTATATTACCTGAAGAATACAATGATCACGAAAATGTGCAATGCATGAAAGCACTGTCCTTGTCGGTACAATGCCACAGCTGTTGGTGCAAAAACTAAAGTTAATTGTGTTTCGATAAAAGAAAAAGAAAAAACCTGGAAAAAGGTTGGATGCCGGCTCCGAAATTAAACTACTTTGAGATATTTTTGTTGTTATCATCATAAAAAAATGTATCTTTAGTGAACGCAGACATTGAGATGAAAAAATAATTGAAGAAAACTGCAGGGTGGTCTCATCATTTTACAATGACTGTGGGTAATAAAAAGAATGAGTTTGTTTGTATGAAAAAATACCACCTTCCTCCTATAGGGGGTGCAAAACTACAGCTTGAATTCATAGAACAATGTCATTGTTTTTCATCAGATATGAAGGATCCAGTGCCAAACAATGGATTCAAAGTTTGACAAATATTGATTAACTTTCAACCTTTATTGGTTCATCATTGTTAATTAACACAGCCTCTTGACTTGACTCGTCAATTATTATCTATTCAAAACTTGTGGCTCTTGCTGCTACTAGACATTGGATGAGGATGTCCATGTCCTGGCCAGAAAAAAAAAAGATGGCAGATGGTTTGAGATAGGAGTAACAAAAAAGCCATCAGGGAAAGACACAACCTTTCATCCACCTACAATGTCCATTAACACCACATGTCCACCACACCAAGTCATTCTGTTTTCACACTTGATTTAAGAATAAAAGTAATTATCGCTCAATTATTGTTGTAACAATAATAGGATGGAACAACTGGGGAAAAGTGTCTGTGTTAGAGAGTCAGCCAATGTGAAGGGAAAGATTTATGGGACAGTTGTGAGACTAGCCATGATGGATGGTTTAGAGACACTAGGAATAGGCAGAAGACAGGCGACAGAGCTGAAGGTGGAGGAGTTAAAGATCCTGAGATTGTCTTCAGGAGAGACAAGGATGGACAGGATCAGGAATGAGGTGATTAGAGGGACAACACAGACAGGAAGGCTTGAAGAAAAAGCTAGAGAAGCCAGATTAAGATGGGAGAAGAATGATCCTAGAGATGGAGCTACCAGGTAGGAGATAAAGAGGAGACTGATGGATGCAGTGAGGGAGGACATGGAGGTAGTGTAGTTGGAGTCACAGTAGAAGATACAGAGGGGAGAAAATGTTGAAAATGTCCACGCTATCTGATAGCTATCTATCCATCTATCTAGAAATCACTAGAGAGACCACAGTAAAATGTGATTGAACCCTTGACCCTCCCCTGTTGTAAGACATTCTGTTTTACCCACTCGAGCCTCTGATGGTGCGCTGTAGGAGCGAGCTGTAGACAACAAAAGGTTTCCATGATGCCAGGAAAAGGAAAATACACTCCGCGCTCAATTACAATAATTCATTACATATGGCTTTGGTTTCAGTGTTGGACACTTTTGGGAAAACTCCAGTCGTGGACTGATTTGGTTTCCATTTCTTTATGATTCTATTTCCAACACATGGCTGCCAAAAAATCAGTAGGGAATCTTTTGATCAATCAGTAAAAGTCCTGTTCTGACAAATTACGTCTGTGCGAGGATCTCACGGTCGCAAAAGGAAATAGTAACTATTGCCTGAAAGTTGTACAACAATAAGATAAAAAAAAAAGATATTTCTGCTTCTTATCGTCTGCTCCAGATGGCTGAACGTACTCCAGAAAATCTACGTGAACGGCACAATTTTAACAAATGTGAAATTGAAAACATTTGTGAAATAACAATAGGTGCATTGTTCGTGACTCTCGAGAACGTCACAATGTTTACTCTTGTGTTTTCACATTATGACATTTCAACGACTGTGGAAAAAAAAAACATCAGGTTTTCCTCTGGCGCCCAAAAGAAGCCAAATAAAGATAGAATTAAATTAAAACTCAAAAATCGTGAATGACCAGAATCTCAGGCAATCATGTTTAAAATAAAAGTTAATAATCAAACAGATGATTCAACATTTATTCCATAATATTAAGAAGGGAGATCGGCTCTTTGTTGTTCACAGAAAATGCAAAAATGTAGTAAAATGTCTTTGTTTTTCTGTCTCTGTGTGTGTTTTTTTTTTTTGCGACAGAAGACTATTAAGTTTGGTTCATTTGAGTTGATCCTGTGTTGACACGTCCAAAACTCAACTGTGGGGACATTTTTCTCTGCTGTCACACTTGCTCCACTGGACTGAATTGCCTACATTCAGTGCATTTTCTAAATGTCAGAAAGGCAAAGACCATTTAAGGTTTTTTATTAACGAAAAAACAGAAAACCACACAACGGTCTCATGGAGTTTTCAAGAGATCTTTCTTCTTCCATGACTTCTATTGAACATACAAAACAGTTTCTTTGTTGGTTACAGTACTCTACTGATACCAGGGGGCAACATCAACAACAAAATTTCCTTAAAGGGCCGGTTGTAAATGGAAGATTAAAAATTTTACTAGTACATAGCATATTAATACATTTTATTTTAGTTTGTTTTTGATAATTTACGTAACTTATATTGATCATTATCATCATCAATGTGTTTCATATTAGGTTAAGAAACTCATTGACATTACTGTATAAGTTGGTGGGTTGGTGGCCTAGTGGTTAAGGAAGTGGACTAAGTTCTGCAAGGCCCATGGTTCGAATCCCTCTGCCACCAAAGTATCACTGAAGTCCACTGAGCATGGCACCGTCTCCACTTACAGCTCCCTGGACGCTCAATGCTGCCCACTGTTCACTTAGATGATGGGTTAAATACAGAGGTGACATTTTGTTGTGTGAATCACAATGTGACAATGACAAGGAGTTTCCCTTCCTTCCTTCCTTCCTTTCTTCCTTCCTTCTAAAATCTTTTGGCAGCTGTAGCGGGCCATATAAGAGGACTTTGCGCACTGCATTTGGCCCCCGGGTCTTGAGTTTGACACATGTGCTCTATACTCCTTTTTGACATGTCAGACTGCTAAAGTTGGTGTTTAAGCAAACAGGGTGAATTATTATAATAAATAATTTATTAAATTGTTAGAGAATTATTTTTTCCCACTGTTCTTAAGTTGTACATAAATCCAACTTCGGGAAAGACTTAAGACACTGCTGACTGCTGACTAACAAGTTGCCTTGAAATTTTTTTCTATTTTTATTATTCTGCTGGAATGTAACTGAAGCAGTTCTGCCCAACAAAAACAAACACTTTTGACGACCAACTTCCAAGAGCTTTAGAAGACTCCATGACCATGTCCGCCTACCTGTGGGTGGTGAGTTCACTGGACATTATGTGGGTTGAGACGGTGCTATGGTCAAAGCACCTCAGCGGGAACCATGGATTCTAACCTAAAACCTTCCAGATCCAAGTCTGCTTCCTTAACCACTAGGCCCCCAGTTCTGCATTATTTAAAAAAATATATAAAAATATGACAACAACATAAATTTTGACCAGATTAGATTTCCAAAATATCAATGTTTCCCTTAGTACAAAATAAAGCCAGACTAATCTATTTAGATTAGAGAAGATTCGATAAGATTAGATTGGATAAGAAAAGATTAGTAGATTAACGTTTGTTGAGTCTCCATTGGAGACACAGTAGCAGCAGCAAAAAACAAACAAACAATTGATTGTACTTTAAATGGAGTTAGATAACTAAATAATACCAAGGATTTTAAAAATGACTTAATGAAAAAAGTATAGACAACACTTAAATTTTATAAATAAAAAAAACCCTGATGATGATAAGTTTGAGGCAGTTGTGGCCTAGTGGGTAAGGAACTAGACTTGGGTCTGGAGGGATTCAGGTTCAAGTCCAACGTCCCCACTCACTGGTCCCCGGGCGCAAAAGGTTGCCCCTCTGTCCACTTTTTGATGGGTTAAATGCAGAGGACACATTACGTTGTGTGCAGGGTCATAATGGCAAGGTGTCACTTTACACTTTTAGCAGACCAAAAATACTCAAAATATCATTATATTATAATCAGCATCATTTGATTTTTTTTTTTATTCAAACATAAATTTAATAAACAAAGACTTCAATCTAGTAACACAAATGTAAGCAACAGTACAAGCAAATTTAGCTGTTAAGTTAAGGACATAAATTAATAAATAGAAGTATTTAATTGATCCCAGGCTGGAAAATTGCAGTGGAAATTGATAACAGCAGGAGAAAAGTAAAAAAGACAAGAAAAGAACATATGGATGGCGGAGGCGGTGGCCCAGTGGTTAAGGAAACGTGGTTTGAATCCACCAAATGCTACTATCCCCTAACCTACACAACCAACTTCTAATGTACTCACCACCCACAGGGTGACTGACAGTGTAGGGCAGTGTGATTTGGCTTGCACTCGTGGAGACTGCTATGTGGGTTGAAGGTTCGAATCCACCATCAGTTAAGCCTTTCACCATCACTGAGGTCCACTGAGCATGGCACCGTTCTATGAGCGCTCCCTGGGCACTCAAGGTTGCCCACTAGTCACTTTGGTGATGGGTTAAACTCACTTCATTTTGTTGTGTGCAGTGGTGTGAAGTATACTTTATTTATCTGTGTATTGTTTGTTAACTTAAATGAAATAAGAAGAAATAAATAACAATAAAAATCTCTGAAGTCGATTGAGTTGGACCTAAAAGGGTTAATACAATCACAATAGTCCTGAACATCAGTCTGGTCAGTCTGTGCAACAGGGGACATTCCTTCTGTGTTTACTGTGTACTGGCCCTTTAAGGAAGCCCGCGTTGTTATTGGCACAGTGACGTCAGAGCAGCGGAGGACTCCAGCCTATCGTCTGTACGCAGTGAAGGCAATGGTCCTGGCGGACAGTCCTGCTCTGAGAGGGACACTTCTACACTGCATTAAAGCATAGAAGGCAAACACTCGTAGCTGAAATGAAACAGACACGTCAGGCACTCGCCGTGGATTAAAACTGAAACTCCGACGATGGCCCTTAAGGCGATAAAGTAACGAGAGAAGCGCGTTCACTACCAACACTGCCGCCGCCAACGGATCTTCTACTGCAGAGCAACTCCTGGTAGATGCACGGCCACAGCTGAGGAAGAAAAATATGCTTCAGCCGAGCCGCCTCAACCCCGGCTTCAGTCGCACGTCCACCGCCTTCTAACCAGTTTCGCGAGACGGTCGCCGGCTTCGGCGTGAATTCTGCGGTTCTGTCACTGCCTCTCACCGACAAAGTCCGCCTAACCAGAGCCCGACCCACCTGCGAGAGAGACAGGGAGCGTTATGGCAGGGAAGCTGACAGCAGCGCACGGCACTGGAATACTGCTGGTGACAGCCAACGTTGGATCCCTGTTCGAGGATGTGAGTATGTCCATGTATGATGACCTGTCCTGTCCTCACGGAGAACGTCCGTGTCTCTGTCTCCTTCCTTCTCCACAACCTTCTGAGAATCGTCTCCTCCGGTCACGACTCGGTGGTACTGTAGTCAAAGAACCAAACGCGTACAGTATGGGCCCGGAGAACACATGGTGTCAGTGTGTGTAAGAATTGCAGCGACGGTGTGAAGATGTAGATGGTGGGCTGCCTGTCAGCTGTTGTCCTCATGGTCCCCCTCTAACTTCCAAAAGACAACAGGAAACTTCTGGTCCAGTCTCCAACATGTCCATCAACTTTGTGTTTGTGTTCAGTCCATTCATTTCTTTTGAAGACTGAGTTGAACTTAGTATTTTGAAAGTTCTAGAAGTTCATGGGAAATTGCTCAACTTTCTAATTTATTAACTTAACCAACATGTCTTAAAAGCAGAGCTCTGACAGGTTGCAGCTCCATTCACTACACAATAAAAGCATATTTTTTACTTGAATTCTATTGCAAATTAAAAAAATATATATATACAAATTTTATGGTAGTCGGTGGCCTAGTGGTTAAGGAAACGGACTTGGGTTTACAAAGTGCCCGGTTTGAATCCCCACACACTGCTCCACGGGCGCTAGCTCAGCTGGCTGCCCCCTGCTCACTACAGCAGTGCTTCTTAATTATTTTCTGTTACGCCCCCCCCAGCAAGAAGAAAACAATTCGCACCCCCCAACACCACCCACTCTCTGCCGCAACTATAAATAATAGCATTTGTCTATAAAATAGTTCTAGCTACACCTCTGTATAACATCGTATCCTTGTTAACATAAAGAAACAAAAAGAAAGAGATATAGTTCAACTTACAAGGACGAGCAATTACACTTTATTGCAGTACGACGGAAAAAAAAAAAACATGTTCCCCAGGGTCACACGCTTGGCATTGCACAGCGCCCCCCCCAGGGGGGCCGCCCCACACTTTGAGAAGCAATGCACTACAGTGATGGGTTAAATAGACAGAAATATTTGGCAAAAAAGAAACTTGCGATGAACAACAACATCCTTCCTTCCTTCAAATTATTCCCATAATCAAAAAGGAATGGGTTGTGCTTGTATATTACAATATATTTAGGACAAACATATAGTTCCCAACAGTAGAAGTTTTTATTGGATGGATTGATGGATGCTCACATCGTGGAATAGTTGCGTCAGTTGGGGAACCTTTAAGGCAACAAGTTCAAAAAACTTTGAAGGAAAGAGAGCAAATTCCTTGTCATTGTGATCCACACCACTGCACACAACTAAATGTGAGTTCAGCATTTAACCCATCACAGTGAGCAGTGGGGATGGTGCCATGATCAGAGCAGTGGTGACCAGGCATCTGGTGAATTCGGACCCAGAACCCTCCGGATCCAAGTCCGGTTCCTTAACCACTAAGCCACCGCTGCCTCACCACTGTTATCTATGTAACCAGGTCAATATTTATTAACCAATATGTCTGTATCCACATTTCTTTGCGGAGTCAATTTGCAAAGAACTAATATTGAAAAGCACATAATGTGAAATGGAATATCAGCAAACACCTGATCTACTGAAAGGATAGTTGAAGGCAACATCTGTCAACAACTTTGGTTGTATAATTTAATTTGCAAATTGCACAATTTCAGTGCGAACTTTTGCCAGATTTGATATAGCATGTTTAGAATTCCAGAATGCCTTGCAATTGCAATCTGGAATTTCTTAAATTTTCAGTAGCTTCTTTGACTTAATGAACTGAAAACCGATCAAACAAGTTTGTCTCCGAAACAGTCATTAAATATTGACATTGATTGTTTATCATCTTACACATACATGAGGTACTCGTGGTAAAGTGGTATAAATTAGCTTCAACTGAGCAAAAAAAAACAAGGAGACTTTCCAAATATTTGTCTTTCTGTTACTTTTTCATACTTTCGTCTCCGTGCGCTTATCCATTACTTGGTGGCAGTGGCAAATCACACTGCGGCTGGAGCTTATGTGGGCGGGGACAGGCGCAATAGCAGTATTAATTTATTTTTTTTTCTGTTAATTTCTAATTATTGCATGCAAGTATGAATTTATTTTCTCTTCTTCCACTTGACGTCCAGAGGTCAAGTACCAACAAAGGCTTGAACAAAAGAGTTTACAAAAAAAAGTAAAACTCTATCCATTGCTATAAATATCTCAGTGTGATAAAAGTCCTCTAGTCTGTGGTTTCCACTGGCTGCTTCCTTTGTACACTGTCCAGCTGTTTGGTGTGTAATGAGGCAAGTTCGTCAGATCGGTCCTGTCTGGCTTCTACCATGATGCCTTGCATGTGTGTGAACACGCTGGGCTGAGCAATGGAGATTCCTGCTCTAAATAATAATAATAATAATAATAAAAATCTCTGGTAAAATTCAGGACACTTTCCATGGGAACTTAAGTTGTGGAATTTTGGAAATATTCCAAAATATTCCTGTAAATGTGTTTGTTTTGTCAAACATCTATGTGAAATAATGCAATTAAAAAATGTGGCATTTCAACAATGCAGGGTGATTTTAACCACAATAATGTGAACTCCTGTACTGTGACAGTCTTTCTGTCCATCTTGGACAGTTTATGGTCCTCTGTTCCCTCCTTGGTCCGTGCTCCTACAAGTATTTATTACTAATACTGATAGGAAAGGCTTGATATTGTTCTCCAATTGCGTCCCAACCTGGGGGAGTTGCAATCTAACATCCACTGCGCCCATTTGGTTGTATATTTATTTTATTTAATGTCATTCTCCAACCCTTCTGTCATATAATTGTGTGGGGAAGGATACACTCTTATCAATCCTCAATCCTCCTAAGACTGTATTGCAGTATAGGGAGGATTGATAGTAGTGTATATGAGGTTCATAAAGAGGAGATTTATAAGTAAAGAATATAATAATTGTCTCTACTTTGTGGATTGTCCCTTTTCTTGGTGGTTCTTTGAACGCATTACCGTGAGACGAGAGACAAACAAGAAAAACAATGTATTTATTTTTGTATGGTTACAATGTATGGTTACAATAAAACTCTTGTAGGAGTCAGAAATGAAAAAATCCTACATTTAACACCTTAGCATGATATATTTGTATTTAATTTTACAAGATTAACATTAATACCATAACACAAAGTTAAAATGGGGAATTTTGGAAATATTCCAATCATATACAAACATAACCGTGTATATGTTTGTTCTGTCACAAGCAAACACCCATGTTAAATAATACAAGTAAAAGACAAAGTTAAACAGTTAGACCATAATAGATCCAATATTTACCCCACAATATTATAAAAAAAAATTGACTTTTATTATTTACATGATTAACCTTGTGGTGTCGATAATCTTGTGCTTAGGCTTATAGTAGTTGCCTCCAAGAAATCATCTGTACACAGTGGATCTAGTTCCTTGTAATAAATCTGTTTGTTTTAGCCAAGATAATGCTACAATATATGTCCCAACCTTAAATTACACGCATTTCTGTTTTATTCCCATAAATTCCTGTGGAAAGTTTCCAACTTTGAAAATTCTCAGAATTTTGCAACCCTAATGAAGAGAGAAGGAGAAATGAGTGACATATTTGGGTGGAAATTCACATGAGCCTAGACTGTAGATTAGTTTCTAGTTGATACTTTTCTTTTCATTTTAATGTCCTACTCTGGAAATGCTTGGGGTCCAAAGACATTATATCGTCTGTCTCTGTTTTGTCAATAAAGTCGCAGCCCATACTGCGCCCCACTTCAGCACATCTCTGTGAAATGCAGAACTGATACGTGCAGGAGTACTGTAGTACTCCCTCTCTGGAGTAAGCCTATAAATAGACCCCTTTCATATGAGCACCACACTACGGGTATTTTGAGGTTTTTTTTTTTTTTTCTTCTTCTCCCCGGCCAGACATGGGACAGACGGAGCTAAAATGTGCATTGGAGCCTTTTTCACTCCGTGTGTGGGTGTGCCGCTCATGTTTGAAGCTATTAATATCTGCTGTGTGTTAGCATTCGCCACGATGCTGAGATACATTGAATGAAATCATTGTGGACTGTTGTTAATATGGATCTCCTGTAGATGAGAAGCTTTCTTTCTTTCTTCTGGTGATACTGCCTGTCTATGAGTCTACAGCAGGGGTCTCAAACTCAAATAAGTTGAGGGCCACCACCCACACTATTTCACTGAAGGGCCGCATCAGCTTTCAGTGTTGAATACTAAAGAAAGAAATTAATAAAAAATCAGTTTACCATAGACTGAATTAAAGGGAGACTGTGGATCACGGTATTTAGAACTTTAGGATTTACCATAAAATGTGGAGAACAAATCTATAAAATATTATTATAAATTCAACTTTCACATCAAAGTGGGGGCTGCTAAATATCATTGCATGGGCCGCAAATGGCCCACGGACCGTGAGTTTGAGACACCTGGTCAACTGCATACAGTAATGTCCCCTCCATATTTTTGAAGTCACAAACCTTTGTGACTTGTGTGTTGACTGAGGGATGTCACAATTGGTATTGTTCATGCATTATGCAATACATACAATATGTGATTTTTTATTTTTTTTAGTGGAACACTCAAACTTACATTTAAGTTGATGCAATACAATTTTCAAATGGTTAAAAATTTGCAATTTAAAAAAAAAAAACAGGTCAGTATTCAGTCCCACTTTATCTGATTTAACCAGGAGCGAAACAAGGTCAATGTAGAGAAAGTGAGATAAATATCAACACTCGCCTACTTTTTTTAATTTCACCACCTACTACTACTGTCTGTGACACACGCGATTTACGCCTTTACCGTATTGTATCATACTTGAAATGATACTATAATGTTATCTGGAGAACTCTACCCTGTGCAGAACAGAAGAGCTTGCTCTTAGAAATATGTGTTATTAGAATTAAGACATCATCACAGATCACTTCCTTATATGCAGCCAGTTAATCCAACACTATGCTAATATTGATAATAAATGTCTGATTCATTTTATATTCTCACTGGTTGCATTGCAAATTTTCCACAGATGTGATGCCAGATGTGGAAATCATGAAAGAAAAACATGACGTAGATTCAGTATGACTATATTTCACAGAAAAGCACTGGGAATTATTGCCATTTTTCAAGCCATTAGTGTGACAACGTGCAAATCACTCTAAAAATATTGTAAAGACCTGGTATGTTTTCTGGCCTAATCCTAAAATAGCAATGCAACAACAGTTTGTTTCTGGAACAGACAGGGACAGACCTTTAGTCTCAAGGGCCACAAATGGGGGCCGGTTCAGAGGCAGACAGATGGCGCCTTACTGTGAATGTTCATGACATGTAAAGTCGTGCATAGAGCCTCAAATGGTAAAATGTTTTTACGCCCGACATGCCATGAATTAGGAAATCATAGATAGAAACAAATTATATAATTTAGACAAGTTTGAAATGCGGCGTTCTAAAGCTAAACGGGCCGCATATGGCCCCCAGGCCATAGTTTGCCCATGCCTGTTCTAGAATGTAGATACTACGGTTTAGGTTACAAGTACTGCATTTAAAATACAGCTTAATAAGAAGTCTTAAGTAGGACTCTTGGTCGATCTTATTGCAATCTCAACTGTTAGTGAGCACAGGTAAATATTTTTTTCCACTAGATCGGTCCTTGTTCATCATTTCTGATGATCTCTGAATAGGTCACATCCTGACATTTTTTCCAGGTTATACCTAAAATCTTGAATTACTTACATGTTGGCGCGAAGCATAAAAAAAAAGAAACGGACAATACGCTGTCAGTTCCCATTTAAAACCAATGCCAATCTTCACTGTGTCATTTTCGCTTGCGAACCACCTGGAAAAAGAACATGGAATGAGTCTGTGTGTGGATGTTATTTAATTATAGCCGTTCTGTTTTGGATTACAGTTCACACACCTCTTCTGCGCCAAGCTGAGCTGACCGTATATAAAACACTGACTCACTCTCATGAGTATTCTCTGTCGAGCATTATTTATTTCTAATTACTATTTCATCATTTCCATCACACCCACTGTTTCAGTTTACTGACACCTCATTAGCTCAGACCACCCTAGCTGGAACCCCAGTGAGCTGGAATATTTACACCACCCAAAAATAGTTTGGGGAGTTTCCTCCAACCCGGAAGCCTTGCTCCGACTTCAGCATTTCTTTTCCAGGCCAAATAAGCACTGTGTTTTGTGTCATTATTCATTTGTAGCGTAAGGTTGTCAATCAAATGCAGCATACATGCTGATCGCTATATTTAGTCTCCGTCACATGGCTGGTGGTAGTGAATTCCCTTGGAATAATGTAATTGAGCATTCAGGCTGTGTATTTATAGTGTTGGAAATAGAGTAGAGCAAATGTGCGATCCCATGAGCCATGTGTTGTTGTTGGGACGCTGAAATGGACGACGGCGGTGCTTTAGGAACACTTGTCCTCTCCCTGTCCACTGCCTCATGTTTTAGCTCAGAGTTTTATGGGGAGCAAAATCTCATTTGACAAGTTGAGTTTGTGTTTCTGTCTCGGCCAAGGTCTGTTCCTGTGTGTTGCTGCAGGAATGGAAAAGTTTATGAAAGAAAGATCAGATGATGCTATTTCGGTGTTCTCCCTGCCTCTGCCCTCGTCCATCCTGTCATAACACGGGATTGGAAAAAAAGATGTTTAAAAGAGTGGAAAGTTGCCACCAACAGGCACAACAAACATCCACTGGTATTTACTGTATATTCCAAATGGACTTTACTTTGTTTGGTCACAATTTCTATCACGTCACATTTTTAACTGAGCTGAAACTGGCTAGTGATGGCTTAATGATTCTAGTGATCAAGTGACATTTGCTTAATAACATACACATTAATGTAAAAAAAATATTAGACCTCCCTGCCTTTTTTCTTCAATTTCTCATGCCTGGTACCACTAAAAGTATGTTTCCTTGGACAGATATAATGATAATAACCAAAATACCTTGAAAGAGTATAATTCAGGAGCTGATATCAAGCCTTTCTCAAAGGTTGTTGTAAGCAAAGGTTTTAGGATAGTAGGCAAAAGTTCTCAATGGCTATAGCATTATATCCTCCGAAAATTTAGATTTTCTTCATTGTATTCTTCAGGAAATATACCTTTATTGGCATTTAAATGAACCCAAAATTGAAGAAAACTACTTTTCCTCTACTTCAACTACTACCTTTCATGGCTGTATGTAACACATACTTGATCCTTCATTTACAATAAGTTGGTTGTCTGGTATGTAGTGATGGTACGAACAACTCCCCAGAGTAGAGCTGGGTATTCAGAGTTCTTTATCCTAAATTTCTGAGTAAACCTGGTTAAACCCAACCAAGTGTGTCATTCAACATCTTGATTTTGAACTGAGCTTTTCCTCCATGTTGTGTGAGTAAACAGTAAACTGCCAATATTCAGCCTAATACAATAGAATATATCACCACTGGCTCAACAAGGGTTGGCCTGCATTCACAGGTGTGAAATCAGGAAAGTCCACTTACTTGACTTGGTGGGGTAGAGAAGCAGTAGCAGGTTTCCCAAAAGAAGGATTATTGGCAATGATTTTATGCATCCATCCAACCAGATGGTCTTCCATCCAACTTCAACTTCAACTTTATTTGTCAAATCATAACAACTGTTATTCCCAGGCACTTTACAAACAATTATGTTTAAAATTGTTTGTAAAGTCAATGTTAAATCCAATTACCATCATAGACAAACTCAATTTAATGAAACTGTGTTAATTTTGGTGTCTTACTTGATCTTTTCAGTCCTATATGTAACCTTTTTTAGATAGAGTATCCTTTAAGTCACAACTTTTTGACTCGCGGGCCACAATGGGTCCCAGAATTGGACTTGGGGGCCAAGTCAAGACCAGAAAAATTTAGTGTCTGTTGAACTAAGGTAAATGTCATGTCAAAACCCATGCTAAACTTCTTATAGCTTTTATGACGTCATCTCTCCGGGAAATGTGGAAATTGTAGGGAAAATGGCACAAGTATAATGACAATACAAATTCATTTTTTGATTCGGACAAGGCCGGCGGGCCGCATTAAAAAGCTCGGCGGCCCACATCTGGCCCCCTGGCCTTAGTTTGCCCATGTCTGCTGTAAGTACTGCAATCACAAGCTCCACTAAAGAATTATCGACATGGTGTGCATAAACCTAAGAGATTGAGAGATTCTATTTAGTACCAAAGTGAATTAAAGTATTTGTTAATACAGTATTTGCTTTTTGTTAACATTTGTAGTATCAGCTGTGTTTAGTAATTACAAATATATTAAGTCAAATGTAGGGAAAATAAAGTAGAAAAGATTATAAGTTCCACATTAATATATGAAAAAAATGTACAGTAGTCATGTCCATATAATTTACAATTAACAATAACAATTTAATGTTGTCCAAAAAAACCCACTAATGATCAGATATAACATTGTCAATGATATGCAGCCATATATGGTAAGACTTCCTGTAAAAGTAGTTACAAGTAAAGAGCGTCTTCATGTTTCATCAGACAGTAAACACTGTGATTATTCCAGGCAGCCTTTTCATGCCCCGGCCTGTCCAACTTATGAGCCAATCACAGCTCAATGTGTGTGTGTCAAACTAGTTATAAGTGAAATACAAATGAAGAGGCACAATTTGAATGGTTAAAGAAGCGCTCGCACCTTGTTTCTCTCCACAGTAGCTTTGCTTTTCAAATAATAGAGTCCTTGCTGGTCGCTCTTCTCTGCTGTCATGGAAGCAGAGTGCCAACATAATTAGTTCAACCCTGGCCACCATGTTATAACCAGCAGCAGCTGGAGGACTTTTCTAACAAAATATAGATCCATAAAACTGTAATTATTATAGATATCATCAAACCTTTCTGTGTAAATCAGGCCTGGGCAATTATTTTGTGTCATGGGCCACAGCTGGTACTAAAATCTGAGTCATGGACCAGGTCAGGATCAGAGAGATTGAGTATTTCCATGAACTAAGTTAAATGATGAGTTAAGTATTGAATAAAGGCAATAGTTTTAGCCTTTTTGAGACCATCTATTCGGGAAATACTGGCTTTGCAGGGAAAAGGCAGAAGGATAATGATATAATATTAATTAAAAGTGTAATTTAGTAAGCTTCTGCTAGTTTTGGTTACAGGTCTGATGATCAAACTTTCTTTGCGTTACTTCAATGCTGTGATCAAGATGTGTATTTTTTTCATTGTCATTGCTAATTTAAGCAACAACAGATCCGGATTATTTCACTCAAAACAGATTTGGGATTATTTGAGGGTTCGAATCGTGGAAGAACTAGCCTTTCTCCTAGCTTAAGACGTAGTTGCAGTTCTGTTGTCTGCTGGGAGACATGTCGGAATACTTCCCAGTTCAGACCATTGTTTTTCCCAGCACAGACCCCTAGGATGGAAGGATGTACTCCCTAGTCTGGTCAAGTCATTAAATATGAGCAGAGCACTGTTTCTTCTAGTGTAGCCTTCAAATGGTGTTGATGTGTTGGCCCCACCCTGATAACAATGGCCTTAGATACCAGCCGATATTTATGGAGCCAGAATAGTCTCAAAAAGATCCGTGTGCGTAAACACGGATCCGCGTGCGTATTCTGAGAAGAACACGAAAGAACACACGTGTAAACACGGATCCGTATTCTGAGAAGAACAGACAAACAACGCTTCACACGTCAATATACATTTGTGAATTCTTCCAAATACGTTTGTGAATTGTGGTACGCGCACGCAAATCGTGCTTTTACTTTGAAACTACGCGCACGCTAATTTGTATTTTTGAGACTCATTTTACGCCGACCAGATTTGTGAGCGTAATTTTGCAACGTCACTCCGTTACCAGCCAATCAGAAGTTTCACTCGTCGGCAGCCAATCACACGGCAGTC
>JAFBJS010000988.1:111099-171466 GCA_016785265.1 Paraplagusia blochii
TTGACTTGATTTTTATTTAGTTAGTGACAATACAGTACCGTATACAATACAGTATTTGTTTCAAGTAATATTTTTGTAGGAATCCACAAAGAAAGTCTAAGAAATAGCCGTAAAATTATTTTTTAATAAAACATGAAGTTGTGCGGATGGACTTGGAGTATGACTTTACATTTAGTAAACCTTCTGATAAACACACCACTTTATAGACTCTTTCCTTATAATGTCCCAAAACGTAAAACAACGGTCTTCAACTCAAGTGTGTTTTTTTTTTTTATTCTTCCATAAATTTTATGTGGTTTAATTCAATAATTCTGATTTCCACAGTTCTGTGCCAAACACCAGATTTATCTACATCTCAGTTCCATGACACATTGTTCCTGACAAGCTGCGGCGGGGTTTGGACCACTCCCTACTGATTTCCTCTTTCCTTCTGAAGTTGTCACTGAGGTTTAGCAAGTTTTCCAAAGTGCGTGCACGACGTGTGCAAGGTTGGTCCTAACAGGACCTTATCAACCCTGGCCTTCGCAGAGGGTTATCATATGGTCTTCCACTACTGACTGTAAAGTTTCCACTGGAGACAGCTCAAACAATGCAGACTCTCCCTTATTTCTCCACTCCACAATGTCTGCTTCTCTTCTGGCTTCTATTAATAGACCTCAGCCACAAGCACATCTTGTCTATGATCAACGATAAATATAAAATTTGTTAATGGCTTTGCCAAGAATCTTAAGGTCCATTATGGAGTGATGAAATAATGAGTTTCTGACGCATGTCTTCTAATGGTGTTTTCAACTGTGCACATGTGAGATAACATTAGATGTCTGTCAAACAACAATGAAAAAGCCCTCAGTTTACAGACAGAATGCAGAGTGTAGACAAAACAGAGGCTACCTCTAATTTGGTAGTCACCCAGTGTTTTAACACCTATTTACTGCTGCCTGCCAACACTCCATCAGACTCCTGTCCAGGAGAGTTTACCAGGCAACTTCGTACAACAGCTCGACAGATGGCATTGTCAGTGTCTAGCCTGCTTTACAGGTTTTTATTGCCTAAATTTGGCAGGTGAGAGGCCTTTTAGGAAGTGTTGGGAAGAAAGAGTGCATTTGCACCTGCTAATGAATATAATTTGGCTTTTATAGGTATTTGCCTTGTCTTCGCGGCAGATGGAAAACAAGTTAAACCGTGTAAATAAATCCATTACGCTCCTGTTGTGATGTGAACCTCACCTCATTTTGTCCTGATTCTGTAAGCCATTGAATGTAAAACTGTCATGCACAGACCATAACAAGACTTTACAAGATATGGCGTCTGGTCTGTGCTCCTGTCTTGTATAATATGTTGAAGTCCATTTCCTTTAACAATGTAGATGTAGTTGAAAAGTTTACACCTTGAAAAAAACACGAATCGCAAACCATCTAAACTCATATTTCCAAGGTAGGAAAGTAGGTAGGTTGTTAGGTAAGGAAAAAAAAGATAGACAGATCCCTGGGAACTTCCTTTTGGAAATATGAGGAATAATTATAACGTGGGGAAATATACATCTATATGTATACATATATAGGTGTGTGTATATATACATATATAATATATAAAAATGGTGCTTGTCTCTGAAGTCTGAAGCCTACACTGCCAACATACTATAGTACTATAAGCAGGCTTAGCTCGTCTTAGTGCAGTGCTTCTCAATTATTTTCTGTTACGTCCCCCTAGCAAGAAGAAAAAAATTCACAACCCCCCAACTCACCACCCACTCTCTGTCGCAACTATAGATAATAGCATTTGTCCATAAAATAGTTATAGGTATATCTCTGCATAACATTGTATCTTTGTTAATAGTAGTAGTATATAGTAATAATAGTATATAGTAATAAACAATTCATATCAACTCAATTCAATTCTATGTATTGTAGTGCGACGGAAAGAAAACATGTTCCCCAGGGTCACACGCGTCCCCCTCAGCATCGCACCACGCCCCTCCGGGGGGCCCGCCCCACACTTTGAGGAGCACTGTCTTAGTGTCTAACTATAATAATCACGATTAAAACAACAAAATAATAAGTAACGTAAGTAAAACCAATCTGTCTGTGTATTCAATGCTCATGATCCATATTGGTGAGTGAACAATCCAACACTTGGCTTTGACTTGACTTGACTGTGACCAAAAACAAACATCGCAAACAAAGCCTGTCGACCACAAGCCAGTTCCAAATATTAAATTCCAATAATGAAAACGAATGGTGATTTATTGGCACGACTCTTCTTTATGTATGTTGTACCTTATTCTTGTTCACATGCTTAAAAAAAGTAGGATCAGGGAAGAAAACAGCAGCCCTGCTAGACTTGACTTGTGTCATTGACAAACATCTCCAGAGTGGCACTAAAATGATTGTGAAAACAGTTTGCTGTTCCATTAAAGAATGACGGAAATATACATTGTTGTCCAACCTTTATGACCATGAAGTTCTCTTTCATTTATTTTTCATCTCAGTGCTACTACACTGGTATGTGGTGTGAAATGAATAACCAATACCACACTAATTATCTTGTGTTAGTCGAGCGAGTGAAGCCACTGGTGCCACTAATTGAGTTGATGTGACATAATTGGGCATAAATTTCACTTCATTTATTTTTCATGAATGAGGATTTTATTGCAAGCGAGTGCATAAATATTCTGAGTAGTTAAAAACAGCTGAAAGGGGGAGTACTTTGATAGAAAAACCCAACAGATTCAAGTTTTCTCTTCACACATCAATGGGGAAAAAAGAGCCATATGACTGCAACTCCATGAAACTGCATAAGTTAATGTTTGTTCATTGAGTTTGAACACTATCAGTATATATTTGCTCTGGCTTTTAACATGAATGTCAGGTGAGTCAACGTATCTGTTTGGAATTTTTCTGTATTTTTTTACTCAAGATAATCACACATGTTTTCTTCTGATGCAAATATTTTTTTCAAGGGTGGGGTTCCATAGTTGGATCTGGAATTGTGAGAATTGTTAAACAGAGATTTTGTTTGTGGTTGTCTTACAAGGGGCCTTGTGGTAGTTAAGGGATTGGACTGGGATCCACAGGGTTCTAGGTTCAAATCCACCAACTGCCCGGTTACCATTGAGGTCCACTAAGAAAGGCACCGTCCCCATACATTACAACCTGGGCGCTCAAAGCTGCCCGCTGTTCACTTTGGTGATGAGTTAAATGTGGAGGTCACATTTAGTTGTGTGCGGTTGTGAGGATCACAATGTCGCAATGACAAGGGATTTGTCTGATGCTACAGTTACATCTTTGAGAGGAGGTTTGTTTTGTATATATGTAAAATACTGTTATATTTGTGAATAGATCTGGCTGTTCAGGTTATATTTGTTTGTCATCGAGCGTTTCTAGCGCTTTTATGGTTGCGTTACGTCTACAGTTGTCGTCAGTGGATGAATTGTGTTTATGCACAAAGACAAAAGCCTGGACGTTTGGCCTGGGACTTGGTATATAACTTACCAAATATTTCCCCTGGATCACAACTGTTTGATTAACAATATGAATTAAGTGAAAACACTGACTTAGAGACTTTAAACACTGTTCTCACGCTATGTCTCGGTTACGTCCCTTCAGAAGATGAAGTTGAATGACTTTGCCCCGAGTTATTCTCCCTCTTCATCACTCAGGTCAGTCAGTGTACCTGTGGTTAAATGATATGTTTGGCAGCCGGTTGTTAGAGGATGCATGAATCCACCGAGGGTCCACATTGTTATTTATGGACATCCAACCTAAGCCAAAGCGAGGACTCACTCAGTCTCTGTTAATAATCTATGTTAATTATTTCAATTTTTATTTATTTTTATCTCGCACACAAAAAAGAAAATTATAACATATACAGTACACTTATTGACTGCAATACCCAGAACTACCAAAAATGCACTGTACCACCCCAGCCCCTCATGAATGTTACTGCAGGTGGTGAGCCCACTGGAAGCCAAAAGCCATAACTGGGATTAGATCTTTCCCAGGAGGTTAACCCTGGAGTTTCACACCAATGACAGAGACTTTGAGTGTGGGAAACGCTGCACTAAGTACAAATATAATGTACAGAAAAAATATTTGACTTGAATGTTCCACACACATAATGTTTTTCAACAGCACACACCTTTTGTTGACATTTGAAAAAAACGTTGAGAATTCAATTCCCGAGAATTTTAACAGCTTTAAACTTTGCTTGATTAAATATTAGGACGGCATTCAAACAAACAGAAAATTGTGTGCGGCCCCTACACAGTGCTGTGATGCGATCTGTCAGTGGTCAGAGGAGACCCCTCTTGGGTGTCGTAAATGCTCTAATGTCTGTGAAATCCAATGGAATCTTCTTAAAATATCTACAGCACAGCCAGAGATGATTGTTTTCTTCTTAAAAAGAGATGATGTGAAAGAGATGGGAAGGAAGGTTTCAGAGGGTACAAAATTCAACAGTGCCCCCACCTGTCATATATGCATACCATGCATGCGTACTATCTTCAGCTTCACATTAAATAGCTCAAGGTCCGGGGCACCTGGTAGCCCCCCCTCCGAGGTCTACCTAAAGTGCCCTCAGGGTGTATCCCAAAAGACAAAACTAGTCCCAAAAGGGTCAAAATGGTACTGGTTCCGTGCTACAATAATATTCTAATGGGTGAAATCGTGATGGTCAGTAGAGTGGTCACTATTGTATGTCTCAAAACCTTTTATAATTTTATTGTTTGGAAAGTCTGCTGCAACAAGTAACCCCTTGTATTACTGGGTACCCTTGAAGTGGCACTCAGTTTCATAAAGTTTGGTAACACCTGCTCCAGCTGCTTACAAAGAATAATTTCAGTTCTAAACTACCCTTTTTCACAGACCTCATCTTGTTTTTAGTTCACCATACATCATAACTAAACTATGGTAAATTAGAAATATATTTGTAAATATATATTTACTCTAGAATTCAACATAGAAGTCGGAAGCCTAAAAGGGCCAAAACCCTATTATTTTGTGACTAAACATTTTCATTTTTTTCATAAAATGTGTGACCAGTCTATGGTGCACTAAAAAGTTGAAGGTTTGACTGTGTCACATTTTAGTTTAGACCAGTGTGTATCCTGTGAATGTTTTTTTTTTTTTTGGGTAGGAATATGGGTCTTAATAATCGGCAGTGGTAGTGGCCTATTGGTTAAGGAAGCGGACCTGGGTCCCCAAGGCTTCAGTTTTTAATCCACCAGTTGCCAGGTTGGCACTGAGGTGCTCTGATCATAGCACTGTCCCCATCCACAAACCTTCCAGTGGGCTCACATTATTGTGCAATGTCGTTTTGGTGGCGCCAGTTGTCTTTGCAACCCGGCAAACAGATCGCAATGAACTAATTTCTTTGAATTAATTATCGTAAAGTAGTTAATAATAAAAGTTGATTTGAACACCTTTCTTCTTACAATAGTTTTTTTTGGCATGACGGGAGGTGTTAAAGCATGTTTTTGTGACAAACAACATCATTCTTTCTGCTCTGCATGGTGACAGAAACAGTTATTACCAGACGTCTCCAAGACACGTCAATAGGCCTTTAGTGGAAATGGAAACTCACCCCTTTGTTCACCCGCACCTCAACCCCTAGAACAATCCCCACCTCTCTTGTTCAGGCCTTTCCCCTGTCTTGTTTTTTCCTCCTTTCTCACTGTGGTTCTGAAACACTCCCACAGCAGGAAGATCCCAATTATAGAGATATCAGGCCTTTGCTGAAAACGTGATAGCCTGTGAAATATCTGCGGCGTCGCACAGAGACAATGTTTGTCCTGTCCCAGTGCAAACAGGATGCTGTGTGCTGGAGAATAGTATGAGATAACAACGGCAACAAGTGGAAGACCCAAAAAAAAATACACATTGTGGAAGAAGACAACATGGACAGAGAGAGGAAAGGAAGACAGACGATGTTCAGATAATGTAGTGACCCCGGGAAGGACAGAAAAGAAGTGCCAGTACAGTTACTGCATTTCCAGAGTGGCGCGATTGTACAGGAAGTGGAAGGCTATGCTCTAGCACCTAAAGGAAATAGAGCCTTATACTACAGAAGCTGTGGTGTTTCTCTGCCTCTTAACCATTTCCTGTTGCACCTTTGCAAGATGGAAATTAAAGTGAGGTTGTTTACAAAAAAAAGGTTTTAAAATCAATTTTTAAACTTTCCCTTGGTGAAATACAGGGTTCTATACTTTTTTATTTTTTGGTTTTATTGGAGATGGGACACACAAAACTTCCCGAGCATTTATTGATGACTATTTGATGACTCTTTAGTGTCAGACTTGTGTGTGTTCTTCTTTGCTGGTATTTACATAATGAATTTATTATGCAGATAATTCATTTTTGCATGTGGTTTTTCTTTTCATCTGAGAGCAAAACCAATTCATATCAGGCTGTGAAGTTGTCGATCAGTTGATTAGTCTGAAAAATGAACCTATTATATTTTTGTTGAAGAACAAGATGCTGTTCTAGAAATCATTCAGGTAGAACTGGAATCCGCGGTTACAGTTATTGCAGCATACATCTGATATGTTGCTTATATCTGAGAATGTAAACTAAGGTAGTTATTAAGACATTACTAACACACAAGAGGCTTAACATGAGGCCCACTTGAACCTTCGGGATTCAACCTTGCATAGGAAAGCTACAATGACACTGCCATTGCCTCTGCGCCCAGGCACCATATAAGTAATATATATAATATATAATTAGCACACTGCCTGTTGTAATCAGGCTACACCCAGTGGCAACATCTTGCTAGAATGGCAGTTCCAACAATATCAGCCCTGTAGCCTCTTCTACATCCAACCAATTAGATGGATCCCCAACCCTCAACTCCAACAAGAAAAAAAAACAAAAACATCACAAACTTTCTTTTTCAATGCACAGGATTTTTTTCATGCTTAAATGACCATCTGACACATACAGTGTGATTACCACATATGGCCTGCATGAATTTACTTTTGGATTATGTTACGTTGGATTTTAACAACTCAAGAAACACTCCAAACTGCCATCACACTTTTTTTTTTGTCTCCCTAACCTCTAAGAGGTTGCTTGGTTCCTGCTCCATACTTTGGGAATCCCTGTTCTCGACTGCAGTGTTTGGATCAGACATCAGTCATCTGTAGGACCTCCTTCTAATGTTTATTTTGGAGTACATGTATGAGCAACTCCAGCAGCCAGTAAAGCAAATAGATTTCTCATGCAACTTTTTAGGGAAGTCCCTGTGGACCTTGGGAAACTGACTGTTAATGGAGGAAAAAAAAAAAAAGTTATTTTTGGGGAAACTGTTGGGAAGATTTCATACATAATAAATGTTGTTGCTGATCATTTTAGTTGGAATTATGGATTCTCTGCTGCAATCACTGCAGTTTCTGTTGGATTTCTCTCTTGTTAGCAAAATAAACACAAGGGTTGGAATAGCTGCGTAAGGTTGATGAGGTCTTGTTTGTGGTTGTTAGAGCTTTGGGAGGCCAAGAAAAGCAATTGTTGTCATAACATATCATGATGTCACATTACGTGATATAATAGGAAAAGATAGCCATTACAAACCAAAGAAACCTTTACAACCATAAAAAAGAGGTTTTATATTTTCACTGATATATGAATTATATGTTTTTCATAGTGAGAATAACCAGGCCTGTCAGAGGTTTATTAACACCACGTTACACATGTCACATGTGGAACATTGTTTTACTCTATAGGAATGTGTCTGCCCTCGTAAAACAGGTCAGGTTTTTACTCATATAGTACAACAACGGTTTAAGTGTTTTATTAAAAGCACAAAATGTTTAAAAAAAATCTACACACACACATATATATATATAAATGTAGATCCATATTTTTACATGACTGTCACTCCCACTGTAAACTGCAGAATGATATAATTTCCTTTTCTGCTGGTGTTGAAGAATTGCTGATGTGGAAAAAAAAAACGTATCTCCCTGGGCAACAGTGTTTTTATTTAGGTTCACACAAACCCTTATACGTGACATCACCTGAGAACAAGTCAAAATGTTTGGAAGGTTTTTTTGACTTTGTGAACCTTCCCTGGTGGAAACAGTACAGAGTTTCTCTTATTTGTACTTTGGCATAATCTTTATGTTATGACTAATCCTGATGCCAGGCTGAGCCATAGAGATAAAGCAGGCCACCTTGACCTCTATAATCACAAGCAGCTGATTGTGAAGGAGTCACATTCAGCCAACACAGCTGGGTTCCACTTAATGAATGGTCTTTAGCTTTGTTTGGGGTTGGACTTGTAATTAAAGTGTGGTAGGTCTGTGTGCTGCTTTTAGTACTTGACTCTTTTCTCGCTTCTCTCTCATCTGCTCTTCAAGTTTACACACATTGGTCACTTTTTACTATGCTGTACCTCTTTAAAAGGAGGTCAAGGGCTTAAATATCTCTTTAAAACAAGTAGAAATAATAAAAAGGGATGCTAAGACTTGCTTGCTTTTTTTCTCCCACTATTTAAGCGTGCATTTGTGTGACTTTTCAATAGCAGAAATGTTCTAGAATAGATTATTTCTGTTATTAGGACAGTTGTACTGGAACTTCATACCAGAATTCCCATCCATCCATCCATCTATTCATCCATCCATCTCTCCATCCATTCATCCATCCATCCATCCATCTATCCATCCATCTTTCCATCCATTCATCCATCCGTCTATCTCTCGATCAATTCATTCATCCATCCACCCATCCATCCATCCATCTATTCATCCATCTACCTATTAACCATCCATCCATCCGTCTCTCCATCCAACCACCCATCCATCCATCTATTCATCCATCTACCTATTAACCATCCATCCATCCGTCTCTCCATCCAACCACCCATCCATCCATCCATCATCCATCCATCTATACATCTATTCATTCATCTATCTATTTACCATCCATCCATCTGTCTCTCCATCCATTCATCCATCCATCTATTCATCCATTCATTAATCCATCCATCTCTCCATCCATTCATCCACTCATCCGTCCATCCATCCATCCATCTATCTCTCCATCAATTCATCCATCCATCTCTCGATCCAACCATCCATCCATCTATCTCTTCATCAATTTATTCATCCATCCACTCACCCAACCATCCATCTATTCATCCATCTATCTATTAACCCTCCATCCCTCCATCTCTCCATCCATTCATCCATCCATCTGTCTCTCCATCCATTCATCCATCCATCCATCCGTCTCTCCATCCATTCATCCATCTCTCTATTAGACAGGCACTTGATGGGAAAACACTAGGTTTAATCTTGAATCCCATGTTGTCATCCAGTAAATCCAAGAGAATAAACTATACTGTGACTTCTGGTGGAGCTGAGAGTAGAAGGAGGTGTTGCTGCAGCCCAGTGCATGATGTTGTTAGTGAGAGTTTTTTTGTCCTTGTTGAGTAACCGTGGCAGAGGTGTGAGTGGGAGAAACATAACACAGTCTAAAGCGTTACGCGGTCAGTTGTTACAATTTTCTACTGTGTAGGATTTGAAGGACAATGTGTTTTGTGTTTACCATCCAGTCTATTCAGAAGGAATCAATTTTAATCATAAATATGTGAACATGTATACACGAGGATTTATGGTGGACAAATGGTATGACTGATCTCGTCTTGGTATGGATCTGCATTGGCAGAATGTAAACACACACAAAAGATGATTAAAGTCACTACTACTACCACCTATTACAGTCATGGGCGGACTTTTGGGCCCAAATAAGTCCTAAAATCGGACTCAGGGGCCGGGATAAGAGTAGATGTGTATAACTGAGCTCAATGTTAGCTAATATGCTAACATGTATTTAGCCCTCTCTACCCCATCTGTGTGGAAATTGTGGGTATTGCAGGGAAAAGGAAAGCATAAGTATGGAAGAAGTATAATCACAATGCAAAACTATTATATAATATAGAGACGTTTTGTGGACCGGATAACAGAGCTGAACGGGCTGCATCTGGCCCCCGTCCCTTAGTTTTCCCATGCCTGATCTATAAAGTATCATTGTCTGTTGATAACCATGGGTCGATCCTTTGGTACTTATGTTTATACGACGGGATTACTTCCAGATAAGGGATTGGATTGACTGTTGGACTTGAACAAAAAGAAAGAGTCATTGTCCGTTAGTTGCTTTAGATTAAAGCGTCTACCAAATGCACCAATGTAAATGTGTTGTTTTAGTGATCCAGTTCCACAGAGATGGAAGTCGTCTCCTGGGAACCAGCCTAGGAAATAAGTCATTGCTGTGAGTTTGCTCTAATTAATCCAATAATGAGCGACGTTGATGTAGAGTTAAATGTAACTGAGGGGACACATCATTCTGTCATCCAGGCCTCTGATGAGAGGCAGCGATTGAGAATTGTTGGGTAGAACGGCCTGGCAGAGCAGCATGCTGAAGGAAATGGTGTCAACCAATCAACAGGCTCCTCTGGTGATTCTTCAGGTGCTCCTCATCAGATCTGCTCCATTGGCAGTGGCCTCCATTCTGTAACCTACTTTTGAACAGCCCTTTTTAGCTCAGCATTCACAGGAGCAATACACAAACTAGAACATACACTAAACACTAAAAACAAGATGGAAAAAAAAAAAAACAACAAAGAATAAAATGGCAGCACTGATGACTCAGATATCTTTGCCAGCTTAGTAATTCACTGGTGCTTTTCCAATTTACTGCAGTTTTGCAAAGCAAAGTAGGTGGTTATGGTTGGAAAGGAGAGATCCTGTTTTGTTTATACTGTGCTGCGTAGTTTGCCTACTCTAATACCATTACATTTACTATTAAACACACAGCCAAATTGCTATCTGTGATTGGCCCATCCACAAAAAACTCAAAAACAAAATTGACAGCAATTGTGTATGTTTTTCATTTTAAAATGTAGCATTGTTTTATATAAAAAAACAAGCTTTTGTTTTGCATAAATGAATAAATCTGGAACAACCAAAGCCAAATATATTATACACTATAGAAATTGAATTGGAAGTAAATGCACATGAGTGGTATTTAGTTCTTAGTATGTCTCTTTTTCCATAGCCTTTCCTGTTCCTTTTTATTGTAAATCTTTAATTCACAGGCTAAAAATCTAAAAGTCTCGTGGGCCTGATATTATAAACTCTTGGACAGTTTGGCCAGAATGCAAATCGTAAGTGTTAAGGAACATTGCTTGTAGCAAAGCATCTGATACTTTTATAAGACAGGATTATGAGGATCATTGTTTCCCTAGCTTATAATCAGGGCGACCATATTTTAAACCTTACAAATCTTCATGAACCAGGTCAATAGACATTATTTCTTACCATTGTTGAACCTAATTGAACCATGAAAAATGACCACGAACTCCTAGGAAACATTTGCAGAAATGCACGATGACCCAACAGAATCCCTTGCGGCCCAACTGAGGGTCGTGATCCAGTTTTTGGGAAACAGTGATGCATATTTTCCTGAGGGATATCTCATAATTTCTTGAAGGATACTCTTGAGGGTTTAATAAAGTTTTATCTTTCTATTTTTTGTTAGTTGAAGAGAACTATACGAGAGCCTGAAAGACTTTTGTAGCAAATGCAGCTTTATTTTTGTGGTAAACCTGTTTCTGTCTGGTACAAGTGCCAGGTGTAACCAAGCAACCGTTGCTGTTTTAGGTCTTTCTTTCCCCCACCTTCTCTGTTTTTTATTTAGTGGTACTGTTTTAAAAGCTGTGTTAAAAAAAAGTTTCCCAAGCAGCTCGTGAAAACAGCAATTTTTAAGGAATGCATTCAAAGCAGTGGATTGAACAGCAAAACTAGGTTATAGTGATAATAATCATAATTGTGACGTTGGACCGGTAAATGCAGTTGCAGCATGAAAAATAAGTGAAAGAAGGATGTGATGTTTCAGGTTTACCCTGCAGGGTATTTGACAAGTGTTTCTACTCACAGTTGTTATACCACTCTGGTTGCCGCAACATGAAATGCTTAAGAATGTTGCACAGAAGAGCTGTGAAAAGAACAACACCAAAGGGCAACAACCCCCTTGACTTTTGGTCTCAAGGTTTACTGCTCATTCCTCGAAATTCAATTCATGAAGAAAACAAACCAGCTGAATAAAAACCCCCAAAAGAGTTACTTAATCATGGTTCATTCCTTATCCACCAGCTCAAGGGCAGATTCAGAAACCAAACACATGCGATGAGACACAGGCTGAATGGAGAATAAGAAGGGCCTTGTGTACTGCAGTGTGTACTTTGGTCTTCCAGAGAAAATACCACATGCAGTTTGTTTAACATTGTCGCCATAACAGTTCCAACACATAAGTATACAGAGGTGACAGCTTCTCTTGGGCATTCTGCTCTAGTGTATTTTAAAGTCAAAATATTCATACCATACTGTTAGCATATTCATTTTTCCAACTGTTGTTTAATGTAAGGCCAAGAAAACGTGTTTTTCGGTGTCCCAACCGACCGAGAATTTTTGCGTGAAAATGCTAGCTGTGAACATTTTATTAACAGTTTTCCTTGATATTTTAGTCTAAGCAGGATTAGTTAGCCATAATTCTTTGTGTCAACTAATTCCTGCATATGGACTGCATATTTAGAAACTGTTTTTGAAGAAGACTACAGGGAAGTTAAGTCCAACAATGTTGCCAGACTATTGTCATCAATCAGCTACTCGATTGGTCTAGTACAGGGGTCAGCAACCTGGGGCCTGGAGGCACGTGGTACCCATGGTCTACCTAAGGTGCTGGTGGGTGTTTTTTCAAAAACCAAAAAAGTCTATATAAATATAATCAAAATTGTTCTGTTCCTGTGCTTTCTGAGCAGAGACAACACTTACAATGTCATTTTAATGCAGGTGTCCCCAACCTTTTTGAAACCAAGAGCCACTTTCAGGGCACTCAGTAATACGAAGAGCTACTTGTTAGATGCAGACTTGCCTAATTATGTATTAATAAAAGTTACAATAGTGACCACTCTTGACCATCATGATTACACTCATTATAATATCATTGTAAATGCAACCTCTGCTCAAAAGCACAGGAACAGTACCGTTGTAACCCTTTTTGTTTTTTGGAACACATCCCGCGGGCAGGATGTGCCACCAGGTTGGTGACCCCTGGTCTAATGGGTGCAATCATGCACTATTGGTCACTATCGTACTTATCGTACTATCGTACTATCGAACATGTTATTAGCAAAGAAAGGAAAGCAATCACAATCTCATTGTGACATTGTGATTCACACCACATCACACAACGAAGTGCGACCTCTGTATTTAACCCATCACCAGAATGAGCAGTGGGCAACTTTGAGCAGGGGAATTCGAACCGGGGACCTTGCGGACCCAAACGACCCCAATATTATTACATTCTTTGGCAAATCTGCCTCAAATCTTATACACATCTAGATGTGTATAAGAGACAGGCAAACTCGTTGTCATTGGGACATTGTGATTCACACCACATCACACAACGAAGTGCGACCTCTGTATTTAACCCATCACCAGAATGAGCAGTGGGCAACTTTGAGCGCCCGGGGAGCTGTGTGTGGGCACGGTGCCATGTTCAGTGGACCTCAGTGGTAACTCGGCGGTAGGGGAATTCGAACCGGGGACCTTGCGGACCCAAACGACCCCAATATTATTACATTCTTTGGCAAATCTGCCTCAAACAAGTAGCTCCATATTACTGACTGCACTTGAAGTGGCTTTCGGTTTAAAAAAAGTTGGTGACACTTGTTCTAGTACGTTCACGTGTCAAACCATGCCACCCCCTTTGGGAACCAAAATCTTATTACACCATGAAGAAGCTAGTTCTTCATAAAAGACCTTGTTGTCTTTTATGAAGAACTAGAAGAATACACATTTTGGAATAGATTGTCGGCAATGACAGTTTTGCCAATATAAGCTTAATATAACTACCGTAATTTCTGGACTACAAGCTGCACCCAATACATTTTTTTAAAGGAAAACACATTTTGTACATACATAAGCTGCACCTGACTATAATTCACATGTGCCGCATTCTTTTTGCATTTTCCATGATGAGGGTCAGTTTATGCTAATTTTATTCATGTACAAAGCGCGTTACCGTACGTTATACTTCTTCTTCTATGGTGTTTATTGGAAGTTGTGACTTGCGTCTTCCTCGACACCACCTGTCTCACTCTTACCTTTTCTGCTCGATCGGTTAGAAAAAATGCATACATTAGCCGCATCTCTGCATAAAATCAAAGTGTTGACTTTTACAGCCTTCCCAACTACCCTAATACCTTACCATGAACATGGAAGTAAACTCAAACTTTCACATTGGTCACAAATAGAAATGAATAAAAATTACTTCCTCCGATCAACTGAACCAATATTTCTTTTTATCTAACCGTAAACACACGTATTCGTTTTTCTTCGTATCAGGAGATGTTGGTCCTGACAGTGGGGCTCTGAGGCCAACGCCTTGGGGAGAAAGTGTTCTAATAGTGGAAGAGAAGCTAGGACAAACCCTGACTGTATCAGTGGTGGTGGCAGACCGCCACCCACTCTCAGTTTTTCAGAAGTTAATTTGCTTTTAATTAGAAACTGGGGCTTCACAGTTTGAAAGGTAAAAATAAACCCATCATCTCCCAGTTCCTCCCCTCTACGTACCTACCTCCTCCATTCTCTCCTCATCCTCTTACTTTGACCTGATTATTTCATCCAAACAGTGGCCTATTTCTGACAGCGCAGGGGTCTGAGAGACGTGGGTTGAGATCCAACAGGAAGTAGTTGACCTATTTAAGCAGTCAGTGATTGGTAAATGTGACAATTTAATAAACCTGATAAATAACGAAATAAACACTTAAGACTATTACCCTGCTTTAACCACAGTAGTGACAGTTCTATGTGCCTTAATTAGAGATCAAATTAGCAGATCTAGTTTTCCTTATATCCTTATGTCTGAACTGTTCAATCTTATGATATCATGATTAAAAAAAAACTTTTTTGTTGCAAAAAAATTCCCGTTCATTCTTTAAGGCAAAGCATTTTATGCAGAACTTCTTCTTCGGGGGGTAATTATGATTTTGGTCACATGCAATGTGGTTTTACTTAGCGTTACTAATACAGAGGAATTTTCTCAAAAAAAAAAAAAAAAGAAATTTGTTATAAAAACTATATCATCTGCATTTTTGACGTAGAAATTCTCAGTCAATGTGGTTACTGGAAACACAATTATTCAATATGACCTAAATGTAAAATTTGAATATACAATATATATATATATATATATAGACCTTTTTGTTGCCTGCTTTTCATTCTCACACTCTTCTTGTGCATTTCCAAATAGATGCTCTGTCTCCTTCTCTCTCTCTCTCTCTCCAGTCTTTCCCTTTCTCTCTCTCTCACTGTCTATTCCTCTTCTTCTCAAAGCTAAAAATATCCCAATGATTCGTCACGGCCTGTCAAGTTGCTGCATGGTACTATCACTGGAATCTGCACTTCACAGGATTAGAGTGAACTTTCGACACGCATATTTTAAAACGTACATGCCCTGCAAGCTTCCCGCTCGAAGAACTCCAACAGCTTTGCAGTTTTATTAGTCATATTGGTCAGACATCAGTCAGAGCGAGATATCAGACAAACATCCGTCCTGCAAACCTCAACTTTCTGTCTCGGGCTGCGGTCGGGGGGGTGTAATAATAACGTCTTTGGAGGTGTCACCTCCTTGGTTTTGAACCTCCTGCTCTTCTCTAGGTCTGTCTTCATCTCACACTCGCTCTTTCTTCTATGCTTGTGACTGATGACAAGGTCCAGTGTTTATGTCCTTATATAGACTTAGGTTCTGTCTGATGTGGCTGAGGCTGGGACTATGTGAGCATCTCTCTTTCTCTCTTTCTCTCCCGCTGTGTCACAAACACATTTTTTTGTCTCTCGATCTTTTGCTTCGTGATTTAATTTGAACATCGATACCAGTTAGAAGATGTCATTACTGCAGCTATAGAGCCTGAGCCACGTACCCTAACGAAGCAAACGGTCTTAAAGCAGAGGGACAACCTGAGGCAGGTTTCCCCAAAATAAGAACATTGAATAATAATGTTATGATTAAATAGCTTTTTGAACTGTAGGAAGCTACAGACACTAACACAGACGCAGACATAGTTGCAGGGCTCATCAGACCCAGTTATTGACGTTGGAAGATCTCACCTTAAATGGTAGACAGCTCTTGTGCCGTGTTTTCACTACACAAGCTGAATGAAGTCCAGATCTTGGAATATCCTTTTAAGAGAGAGAGAGAGTGAGAGAACCAGCCGTCAACTCAGCTTTGAAGCAAGTAGGGGGCGCTAGGGGGTACCTCAGAAAGGCAGAGGGATAATTAAGGAAAAAAAAACGTACTTATTTTTCCTCTATATTTCCCTTCCAATGTCATGAGCAGTACTACTTATTCCTAACTAGGTAATGGTACCTGAATGCACCTCAGATGACAGTTCTTGCATAATCTGTGTTTTGCATCTTCTCAAGTTGTTATGATGCTCCACTAATGCACAGCTAGCCAGTACAGAAAGAGTCTTCACATGCTAAGTAGATGCAATACATACACTGAGGACACTGAGAACAGTGTCCTAGTGGTTAGGGATGCAGACTTGGCTCTGCAAGGCTTCAGGTTCGAATCCATCAGCTGCCAGGTTGCCCCTGAGCAGTGGGTTCTCCAATGGGTTCACCATCCACAGGAAGGGTCCGGACACTGTGTGATTTAGCTAGCACTGGTGGATAATCAGATAATCATCAATAACAGATAATCAGATGAATAAGTTAATGAACTGTTAAAAATGAAATATTTGTATGTTTTCTAACGGCTTTCTTTTTCTCTTACAGCCTGAAAATCTACAAAAAACATGGCTGAGAGAGTTTTACCAGGTGAGTGAATCAGTCTCGTCTTTTAATCATTCAATGATCTTCAATATGACAGATGTGTCCTTGTTGGAATGACACTGGGAACAGTAACTGTTTGAACTGGTCCATGCACTCCAGACATTCACTGTGTTTTCAGTTTTTTCAGAAAAGATGTTTTAACATATTTTCCTCAACTTATTTAAAGTACAGTACTCAAAACTTCAAAAAATATTGCCCTAGTTTTTCTCTAAAGCCTCCATTGTAGTCACAGGACTGTGCTGCAAAAACCTCTAAGCCATATCACATGCTTTTCTTCCCTGAAGTGTTTCTAGATAGAACTGGTTTTCTGCGCGAGTCCATGCTTCAAGGAAGTTTTGATAATATTTAATTTTCTTAAGCAGTAATAAATTGGGGGGAAAAAAAATATTCATTTTAATTTTGCTTGATTTATTCAATCTTAAAGACTAATGTGTGATTTTACCTCAAATGCTCTCATAAACTGTTTGTCACCGATAAGAATCTCTGTCTAACCACAACTTTTTCCACTGGGGTGAGGGAAGTGAAGCAGCTACACTAGAACTGTTGTCTGAAAGTGTAACTGAAAGTGACAGGCAGATAGATAGTGATAGTGTGACTTTTACACTAAACTTGAATAAAATGTTGCACTGATAAATTAAATTTTCTTATCACTAGTAAAACTCTGACATATGTTCTGGGCGGAGACAGTCTAGACGTTATATTTTGTATTGCAATATAAAGGAAGAAACTGATCTTCTCAGCACCTTTTGAATATGAATGAACAATTAAGGGCTGTGAAATATGTCAAAGCTATAAATCATAGGGTGGGTATTAATTATTCACTATAGTCTTTCAGCTAATGATTAATCAATACTATTGTCTTGATCATTGAAAATACCATTATTTTATTTATTATTATTATTCAGACTTTATTGGCCAACTGACATATATATATATATATACATATGAATATATATGCTGTATATATTCATGGGAATTTATTAGAACTTGGATAATTCTTGGAATTTTCCAACCCTATTTATTAAGTACTTTTAACAGCCTTGAAATTCCAATCATCCATCTATTCTTTAACTCTGAAACCTGATAAGACTAATGGTGGTGGACACAATTGGCCAGTCATTGATAGAAATTACCAAAAAAAAAAAAAAAAGTTTTTTTTGGCTGGGGCCCCCTAGTGGTGGCATGCTCGCCTGTCCTCAGGAGACACTCGTGGCTGTAAATCCACATTAAACAGTCTGCCGCAACTTTTTTTTTTATGTTTGTGATTGCCACGTAGCCTGCCTGCCCCAAAAGCAAAGATTCCTGGGTTTGATTCCCAGAGGAACCACATGCCTGTCATGGGCAGCCTGTTGCAGCAGATCTGCAGTCAAGATAATAATTTACCAAACATGGGAGCAAAGAAGTTAAATTTTTTTTATTATTATTCTTATTTCATACCTAAAGACTGTGTCCATGACCCTCAGATGTGTTGCAAGAGATTTTTTTGGGGGGTTGTCTCATGTTTTACAGTCAAGTGTTGACTGTGTTCTTATACTAATTGTTTAGATATAACTTGACTATAAAAATGTACTCATTATTGTTCAATCATGTTATGTGATTTACGACAAATGTCTATTGATTTGGGTCACAAAACTTAATGACTTTCAAAATATGGGTCCTTGGAAAAAATGTTATGGAAACACTGCTTTAAGGGTCAATGTCTTAAGGCAAATTTGTGCTGACATGAAGTAAAAGGGAGTTTCCATTTTGGAAATGGTTTCTGGCCAGACCTGGCGTTTGTCCATACTGCCATGAATCATATTGTCACCTCATCACCAGCGAAAGAAACTAAGAAAGACAATAAAGTAATTGCTATGTTTACCCAAGGCTTAAGGTGATCAAAGGTGGAACCAATAAAACCATTTATTGTGCAGTCATTACGTCTGGACAAATGCTGGGAAACTTGAGAAGGGAAACTCTTTCCTTTTCCTGTTTTATTAAAAGGGTCCTCATGTGCCTCCCAACATGTTCTGGTCAAAGCCTTGAAGGAATTCCTCCTGCTAAGACTTTACAGGAAGGTTCTGCTAATGTGTTGGATGAGTGGTAAAGAGAGAGGGAGGTTAATAGAGGGAAGACAAGGAGGTGTGTTTCTGTGTGAACCAGGCAGGTCCATGCCCTGTTGCCAGCTCAATGCAGCTGCTGCTGCTGCTGCTGAATGCTGACGTCATGGAAAAGAGCATCAGACTTTGGCTTGGGCCTGGCTGAGAACAACCAGCAGTGACAGCGAGACTTAACTGCAATCAGCTGCACAAAACAATCCCCTCACTGTGGGTTAGGTTAAGTTGTTTGGCCTGCAGACAAGTGACTAACCACAGTTTCTTCTTCACTATCACTCCCAATAGGGAGTTAAAAAAAAAAAAGAAAATAAAACATTCTGTGTCTTTTAATGATTGGTGTCGTCTACTTGCACTTTGTCTTGGAAAAAAAAAAAAAAAATTAAGGCACATAGATTTTTCCCACTCCTTCAGGAATGAGGTGATTAGAGGCACAACAGTAAAGTTTGGAGAAAAAGCTAGAGAAGCCAGATTGAGTTGTAATGGACATGTCCAGAGGAGGGACAGATACATTGGTAGAAGAATGATCCTAGAGATGGAGCTACCAGGTAGGAGACAAAGAGGAGATTGATGGATGCAGTGAGGGAGGACATGGAGGTAGTAGTTGAGGATACAGAGGACAGGGTGAGATGGGAACTGTTGACTTGCTGTGGAAACCCCTGACAAATGGACAAGAAGATGTTCCCACTCCTGTTTCATCCTTGATGGTAAACTTCTAGTGTCACCACCTGTCACTGCCAACAGTAGAACCACTGAAATAGACTTGTCTCACTGTTTATGTGTCTGAAGGAATCACAGCTGTTCTCTGCCACTGCATCCAATAAATACACAATAAAAAGCTGTTAAACTGGCTTTTATGGAGCTGCAACCACAGAAGGTGTTGTGCAAGGTTACCTGTCGGTACCTGCATCTCTGTCTTCATTGACCCGCTCTCTTTGTTTTATTCACAAAGGAGGAAGAAGAAGTAGGAGCTCCACAGATCTGAGCTTGTCGGAGTTGTTTCAAGGAAATATTTAGTTTTTTTTTTCTTGCCCATTATTGTCTGATGATTTTTTGTCGCTACCACCCATTTTGTGTGAATGCCAATCTGTCAGGGCTCAGTTTTTACACTTTTAATCAATGTTGAAAGATGTTAAACTCTTCAAAAGTGTTAATAAATCAATATTTTATATATGGTTTTCTTGATAGTACTCAAAATTAATTGATGTCTTACATCAATAGCTATGACATTGTAATGTTTCTAATGATAATATACCTTAAGTGGCAAGAATTTGAATAGCAACAGCTTACATCATGGCAGTAAACCTAATTTTATGCAACAAAATCCAAACAAATTGTTTTCCGCTTTTGTGTTTTCTAAGGAAAACATCTGTCTTTTTCCTATAACCAAAGTGGTGTCATTTGCTTGCTCAATGCCTGCACTAGATTGAGCTAACATGCTAATCTGTCATTGATGCCGTGTTTGAATATACAGTGTTTTGCATTGCACCTCATTGTCCTGATTTGGCCCAAGCAAATTTGCATAGGGAACTCCTCAGCAAGACTGCATCATCTACAGTGCTTTATCTGTGAACTGTAATGGAGTAGAAGCCCTTGAGCATCAAAGATGGGATTCAGAGGTTTGGTCATCAAAATATCTTTAATTTAGATTAAAATTAGGGATGCACTGAAATAAAAATCCTTGGCCGGTACATCTCCAGTGTAACCAGGACAATTCCAGAGTGCACTGGTGCAGCAAACACTAGTTTTGTCCTAAAAGACAAACCTGGAGTTTTGTGAGATAATGTCAACATCACAGAAGTTCTGACCCTGATATATTTGTAACGAAAAAAAAATGTGAAAAGTGAAGGTGCTGAAAAAGCATTCAATGTATAGTTGAAAATTGAAAAACTGCATAGGAGAAACAATATTAATACTAAATGTAAACACTGCTGGTTTCAATGCAAATGCAAAAAAATACTCATAAAACTGAATGTTACTCTATTCTAACTATTGTCAAAGAGTAATTTATGTGTGTACATATATTCAGACATTCATGTGGTAGCATGAACTCGGAATGTACTGTGTATTCTCTGTACAAGATCACGAGACAGACTAAATACTGTATGTGTGAGGTTTTATTTCCTCAGTGAACCGTACCATATGTCCTCCAACATGCTTGCACAAGGACAAGTGAGTTATTTTTAAACCACCACCTGTAATGACACTAAGACTTGATCCTATCCTGGTACCTTCAGGCTGTCATGTAAACTCCTACAGTAATGTAGGACTAAGCCTACAGTTCACACCTCAATATCAAACATGACCTGGTACATACAGTCATGGAAATAATGATTAGACCACCCTGCTGTTTACTTTAGTTTCTTGTTCATTTTAATGCCTTTGTTTGGACAAACAAAATGATTATTTGCCATAGTTTTCTTTAAAGTAGCTATGGCATTGTAATGTTTCTAATGGTAATATACCTCAAATAGCAAGAACAGATGTACACATATGGGCGATGCCCACCAGGGGGCTTCAGGTAGTCGATTTCAAATGACTAAGGTTAGTTGAAATAGTCCATTTATACGAATTTTACTCTAATTTAAGCCCCATACTACCCACCTACTCTCTCTCTGAACGGTCTTAGATAGATATTATAGGTGTTGTACGTCTATAAAATTATGCTGCTGCCATCAAAACAAGGGGTAGGAATATATTATAGTTGTTTAACATGTATAAAGATATGCTTCCACCTTTAAAACAGAGGGTAGGAAAATAATATGAATAGGAAACATTTTAGATATAGCTATAAATTTTGGCTGTGGGTAGGAAAATACTTCAGAACAACAGCGCCCACACATGATGTTGACGCACAGTTATCGTAAAAGTGAAAAAAAAAAAAAACAAATCTGGGAGGACTGCCGCGATTGGGACACAATATGAAGGGCCTCAACCTGCAAATAAGCCCCAGGCCTGATGATAATAATAATAATAATAATAATAATTTTATTTATAATAAAATATATGCATTATTTTTATTATTATTATCTGACCCTGTTTAGTTGTACCTCGTATAAAAAAGAACAAGAAGTGGAGGAAAAACAATGCCTTTTCAATACTGTGAGTCTTGTAATTGTAAACTAAAAGCTCTGTTTTATAAAACAAACAAAAAAAACAGGAATGGTAGTTGTTTACATGTATATATTGTATGTATTAATAGTTGGTCATAGTTTTACGTGTTGCCAGATTAACATAAAGACATGAGATAATGCAATTTGGGTTTGCATTCATGCTTATTCTTGCAATGAAATGACCTGCTGTCCATCTGTCCCCAGACCTCTGAATTCACAGCCACGGGAAGACAAATAGATTGCGATTGATTAATGTGAGCACGGTCACGTCGACTGCACACACGTACACATGCATGCGAGTTCCATGTGTCACACGTTCTTCTAACATTAGTTGCGGGCTCCTTAAGAGCCTGACCTTTCCTCATGCTAGTTGATAGGTCCACTAATCTTTCCAAGTTTGAGCCGCAGTAGGTTCCCTTCGCTGGGTCATCCAGCTAAGTGACAAGGCAATAGGTTGATGGAAAATCCATAGTGTTATTGCCATACATTACTTTTATTTGATTGGGCCCGTAGTGAGCATAATGCAGCGCAGAGACTAGGGTAGTGATGGGAGTGGAAGTGCTGGGTTAAATTCCAGGGGGTTGTTGCTGCTCCTCCACCTCCACCTTAGTATAGGGGTGACATTGATGCATTGCCTTTGCCTTCAGTCTTGAGGGCCTGAGCGCTGTGAGTGCCTGTGAGTGCTGTAAATCACTCAGTGGTATTGATTTTACATTTAAGGTTAGCCACTTTAAACACCTCAGACGTGCCGCTCACAAACACTTGCCATGTTTGCGAGGGAACATATAAGGGAAGCGACGTGAGGTCATAGAACACTAACAGAGTGGGAGTTGCTCCCACAACCAGACAAAGCTTGGTCTAGGAAGTTTGTACACGTAACATGCAAAGTTTCAAAAACCTACAATGATAACTGGTAACTTGTAGTGCACTGATTTTTCGAGAACGGAAATCTTTCGTCTTTTTGGCCGAAACTGAAAGTTACGATGACATGAGCAGAAGCAAGCAGCCAGTGCAGGCGTGTCTAAAGGTGCCAATATACAGTATCTGAAAAAAAAAAAAAAACATGGACAGAGGGTGGCAAAACTTCCTCTCCTTTCGGCTTGTCTCTTCAACTATTACCTCCATGTCCTCCCTCACTGCATCCATCAATCCTCTCTTTGTCTCCTACCTGGTAGCTCCATCTCTAGGATCATTCCTCTCCCAATATATCCACTGTCCCTCCTCTGAAAATGTCCGAACCATCTCAAACTGTCTTCTCTAGCTTTTTCTCCAAACCGTCCTGTCTGTGTTGTCCCTCTAATCACCTCATTCCTGATCCTGTCCATCCTTGTCTCTCCTAAAGAGAACCTCAGCATCTTAAACTCCTCCACCTCCAGCTCTGTCACCTCAGAACAGCATATGAATGTCTGAAAGATTTTGAAGTATAATACCCTGTTTTTGAAGAAAGTTTTTTTGCACTCTGGTGTGTCCCATGTAGTGAGATGTCCTGGTTGGACCGGAGATGTTTTGCACTTCCTTGAGGCTGTACTTATTCAGCGTAACAAAGATGCAAAATAAAGAAAAGAGGAATTACCCAGCAATTTGCCTGAAAGCACTTTGTGGTTAAAGGAGATAAATTATTTTATAATCAGTTGTCAGTTATCAGTCAATGTGCACATAAGTGAGGTCGGGTCAAACATTTTATTTTGTATTAGATGTCCTTTGTCCAGTGCCCGTCTCACTCATCCTTTCTCCCTCCTCTGGTCCCAGCTACAACTAATATAGGGAGACATCTGATTATTATAGTTGGGCCCACTTGCTCTGCATGCTGCAGCTGAGTGCTCACCTGCGCCCCACCGTGACACTAATCTTATATTCTTTAAAAAAAAAGTTAATTTATCCAAAGCCACGTGTGCTTTTCTTTCTGTTACTTATATTCGCCCTATATTGTTTTTGTGAGTGTGTGAGAGTTCAAACCTTTAAATACGGGTGCTGACGGAAAGACAACCGGGACTCAACTTACTTTTGTTCATGTGTGAAAGGCCTGGTAAGAGACTGAAACTTTAGCATTTTTTATTTTTGTACGTAAGTTTGTTCAGCAATGCATTACCTGTTAGCGTTAGTTTCTAGCTTGTTTCTCTACACTGCCTCCTTTCTCCAGCTGGCAGAAGAACAAAGACATAGTAAGAAGGGGAAAGGGAAAAACTATTTTTTTTTTGCCAATACACAGTGCCTTCATTTCATATAGGATTAGTTCACAGTAAATGAAATAATATTATTAATGTACATAAAAATTACTTTTTTTTTTTTTGGTTTTCAGTTTGTTTTTTGGTTTTGGCCCAAGATATTTTCTTCTTGCTGCCTCATTACTAGTAAGCTCCTTTCTCACCTGAAAGTCTTTGGTTAATGTCCACAAACAGCTGCAAGCAAAGTGATAATAATACCTTAAAATCTCCAGCAAGCTGTCTCAAGTGTGTATAAAGTGTCAGTCCTGCAGAAATAACTTTCATTATTAACTTTTCTTTGTAGTTCACTCAGTTCTCCAGATCTTTATATTTTGATTCTGAAACCTTCACTGCATCCTGGTGGTTTTTCTCTGTTCTTTAGCCAATGATGTCTGACCGTAGTTGTTGATGTGTGAGCATCTGTCACACCCTGCTGTACATACACATACAGACCTGCAGGGACGCCCCGTGTCCTCAGCAGCAGAGGGGCCGAGGCCCCGCCCCTGGAACAACCTCTCCACTGTCTCCTGCCTACATGAACAAGGCAGTTTGTCTTGTGTAAATATAGTAGCATGTCACCATGTTGAGTCGGGTGGAAAGATGGAGCATTTTTCCTCTTGGCTGAATAATTCCACTTAAGTTTTGTTTGTTAAGAGCCTGCAGGCCGTCTGGCTGATTACCGCAGCTGTCGTCTGTGTACTTTCTGTGGAAACTAAATAAAACACACCTCTCACTACACTGTCTCATTTTCGTCGCTTTTGACATGTTTATTTTTTTGTCTCCCCACGCAGACGGTTCAATCACATAAACCTCACTTCCTGGCCGTGCACTGTCAAGAGGTCGGTGGGAAGAATTACGAAGAGTCCATGTCCCACGTGGACAGTTTTGTAAAGTGAGTATCGTGCTGTAGTGGTTAGTAACAAAATGATGAGAGCTGAGCACTTTCACTATGGACAAAAAAAAAAACGTTTTTGCTGCTGAGCAACAGTTGTTTAAGAAGACTACGCCTCCCACTGGCTGACTTTAAGCACAGCCCCAGACTTCGTATGTAGTTCTTCCTTATGTTTATCATATAGAACTATGTTCAGGCAAAGATTTTGCATAAAAAAAGAACTTACATCTTACAAGTGTTGAAAAATGAAAGTGATGCTTTTCTTACAATTTTACTTTCTTAGGTTAAAAAATTAGGACTGTTTAGGTTTCATTAACTCCCTGGAAATAAAAAGAAAATCTTCTGGAGTCAAAATGATGATTGCCAATGTTGTGCGCATTTGTTTCTTGTCCTTTACCCTCAGGGAGCTTTTGTCTAGTGATGTCATGAGAGAGTACAACAGAGCTCGCATCTACCTCGATGAAAACTACAAATCCCAGGAGCATTTTACAGTAAGTTTTTCTTTTTTTTTTTTTTTACCACCACTAACTTGAAAATATTACTGGCATATTTGCATGCCAGCGTCAGAAGTTGGATGTGCTTAAGGTTAGAAAACCATATATGTTTTATTATCTCATACAGTCTTCATCATTTACACATTCATGAACAGAAAACAGGAAGGTTTTTCAATCAGGCAAAATCAGATTGTGTTTACGCAATATTACATTTTCACGTTATTGTATTTGTTGCTAGTGCAAAAATTAAACTTTCGACTTTATTTTCCCGGTTGATCCAAATTTTTCCTTATTTTTTGGTCTGGCTCTATTGTACCCACAGTTGAACACTAGATGGCAGCAGATACTGCGAAATGCTTTAAGTGTTCTGGCAAAACATATTATTATTACATTATATCATACACAAAGACTCAGTATTGATACCATGCAGAGTTGATTGCATTTAATTATGTATACATTTAATATTAAAATAAGGAAAAATAAAAAATCTCATGAACACAAACTAGTAAAACCTCTAAAAAAATCCTCTTAAGATATAAAATGTGTGTTTTGTGATCCCATTTATTTATTTGTTTTATTTTAAGTTTTCTGTGTGTCATTTTTAATGCTTTGATTTATTTATTTATTGGTTCAAAGTCCTTTAGCTTTTCCCAAACTTTTTTCCAACTGTCTCATTCATTTATTCTATCTTACCCCACGTGCATTAATAATAGTGGTCGCTTGGTGGAGCCAAATACTCAAACCTGCAACCAAAACCATCTGTTCTCTGTAGTGAAGAAGTGTGGAATGAAGTTTGATTACTGGTGTGCAGCGTGATTGATAGAGTGTAGAAAAATCACCCCCTGCATTTTGATGTGATCGAGTTGAGAAAGAAAAAAGAAAACCGATAAAAAGCGACCGTGTTTGTTTCCCTATTTTTCCGGTGTGACCACTGAGTTGTGTCTGCGGTGGTCCTCTCTCCCATGTTCCCCCGGCATCATCACCACGCTCCACTGCACTACCACAAACGCTCATAAATCACAGCACCCACTGAGTCACATTTGCTCTTTTCAAAAAAATATTACAAACATTGGCCTTTGGAGGATATGATTATCTGCCGTTCTGTATACGCGCTGCTAATACTGCAGCATTATGAGCTGTTTATTTAATGGTGTTTGTCTATAGATTAACCTTTTCATTGCATCCTCCATTCCCATTAAATACAGATACACAGTTTGTGCTTCTCTTGGCGGAGCAGTCAGTGGAAAGGGAAACATCTGACGTGTTATCTATGATCCTGCTATTGAAATCCTGGCCACAGTAAATATGAACAGACTCTGCGGTGGTTCTCACACAGGACCTGCCATTTAGATTTGATGACATCATTCCTGTTTGTTTTATCAGACTTTGATTTCCTGCCCCCCACTCCCCTCCTCTTGTTGGTCGTCTGCCCACCCTGTCGATTCTCAGATATCAGACGTGAGATCACTTTTTTTGTGTTTATTATCTTTGGATCAGTGTGTGTATTTTTGCGGCATCTGCAGGACAACAAGGGATTGTATTGAATGAGTGAGTGTGAAGTAATGTTGCGAGTGTGTGTTGAAGGGCCGGTCAGATGGTCTTCATGCCTGTCCCTCTGTAAGAGTCCAGCCGAACTGACCCTCTGTGTCAATGAAACAATTCTTGAATGATGATGCTGTGGCATGTGCCTCTCTATATCCTAAGACCATGACTGAAGCTGAGAAAGTATTAAATCAAACACAAGTATCTTTATAAACATACCATAATGAGAGCCTACACCTGGGGCAGGCAACAGAATGGGCATCTAGGGTAGTGGTTCTCAACTGGTGTCACTCTCTGACCCACATTGTCCCGTGGTCATTAAGTCGCGACCCACTCTCATAGAATTCAAAGCAAGCAAATTATTATTTTTTTTAATACTCATTTTATTCAGCAGAGTGTGCCTTTCAAAATAAGAAACATTGTAAAATTAAACCCATGCTCAACAGCTGATTCACATTAATTAGATTTTTGACCAGCTGTTATCGGACCCATTCAGCACGGGTCTGCGACCCACTTTTGGTTAGGGACCCACCAGTTGAGAACCACTGATCTTAAGGTAAAGACTTGGAGTTATTCTCTGTTAGTGACCAGTAATGAACCTGCACAGCATTTTTAACACCATTTGTAAAAGTTCCAACATATGCAAAAAATGCTGACAGACAGACATGTAGACAGACAGACAGACGGACAGACGGACAGACAGACAGTCGGACCGATAGATAGATAGATAGATAGACTGAAACATAAAACTTTATTAATCCCTTGAGAGTTTACAGTAACTATATATTTGGACTGTAAAAAACTAAATGCGTTTTTGTGATAATATATGAAAAGTTATATTGTTTTACTATGAGTCCTCACCTTTAAATAACACCCAAAACAACACCAATGAAAATGCCTCACACCCACAAAATAATAAAATAAATATTATCAGAATGTTGTAGTAAATATAGAGTATATAATCATAATAAATAAATAAAATATAAATAGATATAAATTATGAATACAAAAAAGTTATTATCAAGACAGGGGACATCAGCTAACACGTCATATCTTGGTGTAGATGAAGAGGAACATGAAGGGAGGAAGGGGGTTCCACTGACCTGCACTTATCTATGTTATGTTCTTTTCTAGTGTATTCTATTCTACTCAACTCTGACTTGTTTCATCATATTCTGTTCTGGCTCATCCAAACCAATTCTATCCCATTCCATTCTATCATTTCACCTGTATATTGAGGGAGTATTGTTGACTTTTTTAGTATCTTGGTATAGCCAGACGTACATGTTGGTAACTTCTTCATACTCAAATGCTACATCTTGCACCGAGATACTGAATTTGAACCCCGTACAATCCAGACGGGCCACAGCGTCCCGTCTCCTCCCAGAGGGAAGCAGCTATGACAGGGACAGGCATGACTGACGTGTCCCCTCTACGGCCGTGGCCGGGTTTCTCTGTTTTATGGCTCTGTTAAGGTATACAGCAGGTAAAATGTCAATTAGGAAGCACCGCCCTGATAACTCAAGTCCCAGTCCACTTGTTCCCGGGCATTAATATTGATGGTGGGCCTGGACGTGGAGCTGCGGCCGCTGTCGAGTGGAACGATGTGGGTCGGTGTTTCTGCTTCCTGATCACAGGGAAGACTGCACAACTTTGTGAAGCTCAATCACCACACCTGACACAGACACAGCCTGATCAGGAACACACACACACACACACACACACACACACACACACACACACACAGGCTGCTGCTCAGCCCTGGCTTCTCACGGAGCATTTTAATGGGAAATTAAAGGCATCCCTCATGTTGGAGGTCTGCAGGACAAGAATGAGAGCAGAGAGAGAGGATAAATCCCACTCTGACTGACAGGACGGTGCTATCCCCTTTTAGAAACCAGGAGTGAGGACCTCGTTCTGTCTGTAGTATGTGGTTGTGTTAGTTTATTGACAGCAGATCCGACCTTAATCACTGTTTTTACTCACATAATTTACACCTTAGATTCTGATTTAACAGTAGGAAAATAATAGTTTCTGGAAGCAGGCTCCTTAAAATAGTCAGGGGAAAGTGATATTATGTTTAAGAAAAGACCCTCATTGATTCTTCCACAATAATGTTTCCCAATTGGTGACAAAATGGACAGTTGTCCCAACCAGAAAAATATGTAATTTATTAAATATAATTTATAACAATGCTGCCTCCTCATGTTTTGTCTAATTCCATACTTCACAGAATGTTATTATTAATGGCATATTGTTAGGTTTGTTTTTTCTCCTGTAGTGTGGCTGAATTTAGTAGAATTCCTCAGTTTTCCCAAAAGGTACTCCTAAGGGATTAGTATGGTTCTTTCTCACTCTCTAAAAGTATTGTACAGTAGTTATAATACAGTAGTCACATAGAGGCCTATCTCTTTTAAAGTTCAATTTTGTAACTGAAGTAATGTTAATTACTAAATGCTTAAATAATTACTTAATTGTGAAATTATTATCCACTTAGCCAGTAGAAGGCGTGGTAATCAATTGATTTATTTCTGTTTTTGTGCAATAAAAATGTGCAAAAATATATGAAATAAATATATATTATGTGGAGATCACATCAATTAAAAGCATCCTATTCTTTATTAACTCACAAGAATGAAAACAAACTTTATTTCCCCCAAAATGCTTTAATTCCTCCAGACTATTGCTCACCTTTTTTCCTGGCTTTTATTTTTTTACTTTAAGGCCCTTAAAATAATCAGATTTTTAACAATGTCTAAGTAACTATTGTATTTTATTCTACTTCCTGATCTCTGGTTGAGGCAGCTCTGGTCCGCTGCCTTTTCTCTCTCTGTTCCACAGACTAATGAAATCATCAGCACTGCTCTGCCTGGCTGGGAATTTATGAACACTCAGAATGTGTCTGTGCCTGGACAAGGCCACCGGGAGATTTTTGAGTAGCCCAGAAATAAGTGTCTCCCACATTTACTGCAGTTTTTTTGGCCCCTATTTTTTATAACGGCAAACCATATCACCACACTATGTTCCAGTTCCGTATTTTATGATGAAACAAATACAGGCTGCAGATAAAATTATAGGCTTTCTAGAGAAAGTGGGGTCATAGAGGAATGGTCTCTGTGTACGGAGTGTTGGTTCTACATGCAGAGGTTAAGTGGCAGGAACAGCCGTCCTCCCCCTCCCCTCCACTGCTCCGTTTTAAAAAGACCGCAGTGGGCATATAAAGCAGGTTAAAATATTGCAAACTAAATCTAAGAGAGCTCTTATTTCAATATGGCGAGAAGTACGGCACCCGCTGAGGCCACTTGAATGGAGTAGATGTCAACCCGGTAATATCGCTGGGCCATAACTCTCTTCGGCCATCACTCATTTTCACAGGGCGGACATGGGAGCGTACGCGCGGGGCGGCAAACCCAAACAGACACCAGCGGGAGTGAACGCACGGAACACTCACACTGTGAACATGTGTTGAGTGACAATCAATGAAACTGCCCTCGGACTTGAGTGATGCGGTAAAGAGAGTGGACCTTCTCTGGGTGCAAAAATATTTGGACTGAAAATGGGCTTGTAATTAATGGGTGGTGTAAAGGGTTGGAGAAATTGATGCATTGAGGGGTCACAGCTCTGGACCTGAACTCTTTTACCATCATCACAGCACTGAGATCTGAGCAAATGTGATACAGACCTGACTCCTGTCTTATCAAAACATTATTTTCAGCCATATATGGTGATAAAAAACTGTAAATAATGGCAAGGATTCTATCTATTTATCAATCAATATATATATACAGCATATATATGTATATGTATATATATATATAAATATATATGTATATTAGGATTCACTCACATAACGATCCGATTCATATCTCGATTCACAGGCTACGATCCAATTCAGGAACAATTAATAAAAAATATTAAACGAACAATCCAGTTCGATCCGATTAGGTTCAGTTCGATCCAAACCGATCCAAAATGATTAATTTGCACACCCCTAATATATATTTATATAATGCATACTAGGGGTGTGACGATTCACTCACATAACGATCCGATTCATTTCTCGATTCACAGGCTACGATCCAACTGAGGAACCATTCATAAAACATATTAAAAGATTGATCCGGTTCAATCCGATTCGGTTCAGTTCGATCCAAACCGATCCAAAACGATTAATTTGCACACCCCTAATACATATATATATATATATGTTACTTTGTTTTACAAAATACTCACATTCAACATCATGTTATGGAGGTAACAGTAAAGTAAATGCAAGGTTTGTTATGGTTGCCAATGTTTAAGATCATTTAAACATCTTTACAACAATTATCCGTTGAGGTGTACAGCTCCACAGAAATGCATGAGTCCAGTAATGGACCCCGACCAGCTCGGTGTCACTGTGGCCAGTTTTGCTGATTGACCGCTGTGCTCAGAGGTACCTGGCTCCAGCTGCTTTCCTTGCATCCAGCTGGCAGTTGCTAGTCCTCAAACTAAAATGTATGACTTGTTCTTTTAGTAACACCTTGTTCTTGTGGTAAAGGATCAAGTCATAAATTAGAGTTTGAATAAGTTAAGAGGAATCCATGAACATTAAACGAGTTCACTGCGTGAATTGACTCCACTTAAAGATCAGTCAGTGTGTACGGAGCTCCCCCTGCAGGGTTGGGTCGGAAGGACTTATGGTTATTCTGTATAAATTTTAATGTCAAAACAAATATGTGTGTTTACAGTAAATTGCAAAAACACTATAAAGTTGGTTAGTTGGAAATTTTTTTTTTCCCTTTTTATTTTTACTTTTGTTGTGTTGTGCAGAAATACTTTATTAGTGTTTCATCTTCGTTGATCTTAAGTTCATAAAAAAAGAACTCAAGATTGTTATGATATGATTACGATTAAATTATGGCAAAAAATCCGGCCCAGTCTTTAAGGCAAGCCAATTTCTGCAGAACTTTTTCAGGGCATAATAAGATTTTGGAGTGGTGGGACAGTGGAGATGCGGTCGTACTAGAGACCTAGCAATTTAACATTACTGATACAGAGGAATTCTCCCTGTTGTCTTCTACAGTGGACCAATGGGATTCTTAACAGCCCTTTATACATATGTTAGAATGAGTTAAAGTATGGAATTCCGACACACTATAATAGCCAGGGTAATAGTAATAAAAACTTTGTCGAAATTCCTGGTTGGTCGGGAATTCTTCTATTCACCCTAGACAGGAACCATTTCTTACTTTTGCCGTACTGTGTGTGGTTGCGTACATGTCCTGGGCTACGGGAGGTAAATCAGCAGTGTTAGAGGTGGAGGTGTTGTAGTTGTGCGGCGGTGGTTTGGGTGTGTGTGTGTATGGGTGTGGGTCCACAGATAATGATGTGATTCCAGCATGAGGCGGGCTGAGTGTACCTCGCCACCGTCCATTATGATGTGCGGCCCCCAGCCACCGAGGGGGCAGAGTGAAGGTGAGCCTGTCATATCGATCTTTTTAGTGCTAAAATATGAGCCACTTTACTCTGCTCCCCGGCGCAGTGATGTGAAAAATAATAACTCGGACCCAAATTAAAAATATTGATCGCTTAGGCGGTGTTGAGAGCAAATAAACACCCTCTGAAGGATTTTTATCCCCCTCCACCTCTCGCCCTCCCTCTCTCCTCCGTCTTGTCCCTCCCCGCCCAGTGAAAAGGCCAGGTCAGGGATGGTGGCTGGCTAAACTGTAAAAAAAAAGAAAAAAAAAAAAAAAAAAGCCTGCCATCTTGTGCCTGAGTGGTCCTCATAATACCCTCTGAGCAGCCTCTTGATGCTCTTTATTGCTCGCAGGCACAAATCAACCAACAACTGTCTTTCTGACTTCTCTCCAGCTCTGATTGATTGGGTTTTGACTTCATAATCTGGCATTAGCTCTATTTTATTCAGGTACGCCATCCACCCCCTTTTACTGAGTCATAATTTTTTGCACTCCCAAGCCTGACTTTTTTATCCCTTCCCTGCGTTAACGGATGAGCTGACACGGGGCCATCAAACGGGTGGGAAAACAATTGCCACAAGGTTAATTTTATTGCCTGCTTCATGCATTTGTGAGCAGGCGGGAGGTGTCCTCTTCCCAAGCCCTGATGAATGACCGGGCAGCCCGGGTTGGAATGAGAATGAGAGGGGAGAGGCCAGACGCAGGAAGCCGGCGTCTCGCGGCTCTCACCTGAAATTGAAAATTTTCTGACACTCTCAAAATTGGTATTCTGATATAAAGAGAGGCGGGGTTCCATTTAGCTTGATGATGAAAGCCGTCAAGTGTCACAGCCAATTGCGTTTTACGACTCCGGCTTTATCTCCAACACGGGTAGGAGGTTAATATCCGCTCGGCATAAAGAGGAGCGTCAAATTATTGTCCGGCTGAAATAAACTCGGTGTATCTGAATGCTGCTGCGGCGATAGATACTTAGCCGTTCTGGTCACAGCGCTATTGATTGTTCGCAAGGACGTTTGTTCTGTTTTTGGAGCGCCGGGCGATGAATAGATATTTGATGGGGCGTGGAGACTGGGGCTAGGCCAGTATCTGCGTCTGAGTGCTGTGTCAGTGGGGATGAGTGCCAGGCATCAGGGCGAGTCACATGCCGCCTGTTGACATCAGTGAGAGGGAGCGAGTCCAGAGCTGGCGATATCTCTGGTTCTCCACTTGAGCTGGAGACTCCTGCTGAAAGCTCACTCCCGTCCACTGGCCGCGGGCCCTCGCTGTGCGTCTGCGTGCGTTTGTGCCTGTGCACATGGATATGTCTGTCTAGTGATATGCCACTATCACCACCCAGGTCTTTGTCTGTACACATTGATTCCTTTTCGCCAGCAGCTATAGCCTCTTCACTTGCTTTGCCCACTGACCTGGGCAGTCAGTGGCCATTATACTCCCATTAGCTAATCCCTCCGCTTTGATTTCCATAATCCTCTGTCTATTGAGAGTCCTCACAGTCTTCTCAGTCCCACTCTGGAAGCAGAAAAGCCTTGGGCGCTCCTCCCATCACAATAACAGTGCAGTCTGGAAAGTCTGCACAGCAACATAAGCCCTTTTTCTCTAAGAGATGGAAATAGACACTTTTTATTAATTGAATATTATTATCTGTTAATCTAAAAAATCTAATTGCAAAGATTTTTTTTATTATCAAAAATGTTAAAGCTAAATCCTAATAAAAAAATCTATCAAATTTTATTTCTATAGCCCACATTTACTAATCAGATTTGTCACATAGTGCTTTTCAGGGTTGGTAACATCCTCTGTCCTTTGACCCTCAGCTTGTGTAAGAAAAAAACTACTGAGGGAACAAAAAAATTTTTAACAGAGAAAGGAAAACCAGTAGAAACCTTAGGGAGAACCACAGGAGAGGGATCCACTCCCTGGACGGACAGACAGTGTTAAGGATGTTACCAGAGTATATAAAGATACAATAAAATAAAACAAGTACAAAAGTACAACACAGTCGAAGTTATTCCAGTAGCCGTTATAATGTCAATGTAATGAATAGAAAAATAAATTGGAAAATATCCTAAGCCATCAAATCCCAAACACTGATACAAGATTGTTCTCCTTATACAAATGCTTCTCAAATAGTGGGGCGGGCCCCCCGAGGGGTGGCAGTGCGATCTCCTGCACCTGTGGCAAGTGTTGTATCTGTTACTCAGAATTGACATTGTCTTGTTATTCAGGCCCCTGTTGTGTTTGTGTTGTTGTTGATGTGGTTCCTCGTTCTCAGCATTACACAATGACATTGCACATCAATATTGTCTGTTTGTATACCTTATTCTCCACCACATATCTAGACATTTTGCATTGCCTGGTTTTCCTGCTGTTTGTATGTACAAATGTACAGTACAGTACCTTTGAGTGGTACCAGTCATTGAAATGAAGAAGAAATTAAAGAAAACAAGGTTGGTCTCATCACTTTTTTCATTGACTGTTTTAATATATGGAATGGAATGGTATATTTTTCTTTCCCCAAGGGGGAAACACATTTTTTACAGTAGTTCCAAAAAAAAAGACATAATAAGAATAATAGAAAAACAATTATAGAAGAAAATATATATAATAATTTAAAGATCATTTCAAAATAATCCATAGCAGATGATTCCTCAGTAGAACACAGAAAAGTTTGTAGTTATTGAGGTTTTTTGCCTTGCCTTTGTTGCCATTATTTAATAAAACAATATAGTTTAGTTGGGCTGAGCAACATATGTAGATCACACTGTTAAAATGTCAGTTTTTGTCGTCCTTTTTACCATCACATTACCCCACAAGTGCTTACAAATAGCATGGCACCATGTGAATCAGCTGTTCTACAGCTCACATTCACCTCCCACCTCTCCATCTCTGGAGCATCCACTCCTCCTCCTGGTGGAAACCTCCAGTGTGCCAGTACAAATCGACTGTAATCACCCACAGCAGAGATGTCTCAGGGCGATGGATTTCATTGATCAAAGATCAACCTACCACCAACCACCCACCACCCACCCTTAACACCTCGTCCTCTCCAAATGAGCTGATAATTAATAAGGGGCCGGCTCTCCAAGCACCAGACAACAGACAGCATGATGGATCAGATAACTCAGACGAAAACCAATACAATGCCAAGCTTTTTTTCTCGCCCTGTAAAACCCCCTCCCTGGAGGTCCTTACCCTGCGCGATCAGGCATGCAGAGGAGCAACCACCCAGCTAATTAGATGCCCTGACTGACATTGTTTCTCCAGCAGGGGTGCTTTGTATATGTTCACTATTGACATGTTTTTTAATAATTGATAAGGCTGGGTCACAAAGAGATGAGGCCAGAAAAGCATAAAAAATCATTTTGATATTGGTATTTATTATTGTAATCAAAGGTTATGTCTTTACATTTTGGTCAGAAATATAGAATAAAACTAAATATTCGGGAATCACATCATTAATTTAGGTAAAAGTAAAAAAAAAATTCCCCCAAAATGTAAAAATTATACAAACTTTATCCAATAATGATGAAAAAAAATCCCAAAACTCAATTAATTGACTAAGCAAATGCACATATTACAAAAACATTTTTAGAATAATTAGGAATTTTATACAAATAAAGACAAATATCCAAACAATAAAAAGGGCAGTTCTTTGGGCAGTTTTCTTCTACCGCAGTGGATGCATTTCAAGAACAAAAACTGAAAATCTGCAGTAGAGGTAGAGGCTAAATACTTATTTAATAAATACCTATATATTCACTTTGTTTTAGGGCAAAGTGAACAAGTGGCAGACAGGGGGAGATGCTGAGACAGACTTTGACGCATGAGCCAATCACAGAAGAGGCATGATCTATGCCGTGTTTAATGTCCTCTAAGTAAATAAAGCCACCGGGGATGTTTTTAGGTAAGGGTTTTACTAATGACTTATGTGAGTACTGTTCATTTATCACAAAAATACGGAAAATATTGGGAATGTATTTAGCATAAAGTTCTGCGATATAGTAAAACTCTCGTGGAATAAATTGGAATAAAAAAAAAAGATCTGCGATCTACTGAAGAAGCGGATGGAGATCCGCAAAGTAGCACGGACTTAACCGTATCAAAAAATATTTATCGATAAAATGTTTTCGTTCGAAAACATTACACCTCCAGCCCAGATGCCGATGATGTTTGATAAAGACGTCGTGCATTAATAATAATTAGCATTCAGAGGCTGCAGCCGTCACACTGTTGTGTTATATTTGATGCAGAAGTGCAAAATAACCAAGGAGGTCCTCAAATTTCCCGCAACTGTCACTGAGTTTATTCAGCAACAGTGACTTTAGATTAACTGAGCTGTTAGGCGATTTTTCAAGCAGTCCAGTTAAAGCAGATTTGGCCAAACTAAGGCCCGGGGGCCGTATGCGGCCCGTTTGCCGTTTTAATCCGGCTCTTCAAACTTGTCCAAATTATACTGTTCATTTATATTATCGTTATCTTTCTACCTTTTCCCTGCAAAGCCAGCATTTCCCCAATAGATGGTCTCAAAGAGGCTGGAAACATTTTTGCCTTTAATCAACACTTTACTCATCATTTATCTTAGTTCACACAAATACTCAATCTTTCTGATCCTGACCTGGCCCGTTACTCAAATTTTAGCACCACCTTTGGCCCGCGAGCCAAAAAAATTGTCAAGGCCGGAGTTAAAGTATTTATTGTTTGATGATCTCATAATATTTAAAGTGTGTTTTTATTCATATACAGTATTTAAAAGGCTATTTTTTTGTCAACATATGAGGTGCAACTTGCAAACTTTTTCTTCTTGATAAAAATAAATAAATGCTTTACTGTAGAAGATTCCCTACTATGCAAACATTTGTCCTGTATGTGAGGCCCCCTGACCACCCTGACTGGGTGTGATGGTCGACTCCCGTGCAGAATCAACAGGGTCTCCAGCTGATGCTGTGAGTCTGTCAAAATATCAACCAACAATGTGATCATTTCATTTCCTTTTCACTTACACCTCACCTCGCTTTACCAGAGACATTACAACCGGTGTGTGTACAAACACACAGTCTCACACAAGGGGATAAGGTTAACGTTGGGCCTCATTTATTTCTCTCTAACAATGACCTTAAATAGGCTTTCAAAAGCTGTGTAAGGAGGCAGACAAAAATAATCAAATCACACAATTACTGCTGGCCTTCATTCTATAGTTAAGTGCATTTTTATTGTGTAACGTTTCTTTTTACCCGCCACCCTCTCCCGCCCCTTCCACCGCCTCTTTTTTTTCTGCCTACTTCGGCAAGCGTTCTCTCCCTGCCACTTCTTATCTAATATGGCCATAATTGGGTTTGGTTGCTCAAATCAGATTTCAACAATTGGGTTATCCTCCTCTGAAATTGGAGAGGTCTCTGGGATGGCATGAGTGGACAGTTAATCTGCTTTTGTTAAGCCCTCCTTTTGGTTGCCGCAACAGCAACATTAGGGCCGTGGCAGCTAAAGCGTTTTACCTGTCACTGCGGACGTGTCTTCGTGATTTACCCTCGTCTTTAAAAGGAACGGAACAACAACAAAAAAAAAAAAAGAAATCCTCCCTGACACGTACGTATACAGTATCCTGAATGCATGGGGCGACTCATCCTCAGGCAAATAATGACGTTTGAATGGAGAATTAACAGGCTTAATTACTTTAAAATTGTCATTTTAATTTACACTGATATAGTATTGATCACACAGGCAGAGATTAAGGCCCTCAGTGGAGCGCTTGATGTGGAATTAAACAGGGCCCGGTCCTCCTGGGGCCAGGCTGTCCTGTTCTGCTGCAGCCAGAAGAGGAATGACATCCTCCCCCTAATGAACTGCCAGCATGCGCAGACATGAATTTCAGGTCCCTCTGGAGAAGGAGGGAAATAATGGGGTTTGGGGAGCCAGGGCGGGTTATTCATTCACTGCCATGCACCAATTCTCCTGTGATTCATCCCTGTGCCCCCAGACCTCCACCGCCTGTTTGCCTGCCACATTCAGCCCACCTGACCTTTCTCCTGCCTAAGTGTATATATATATCTCCCACCTCCTCTGGGAGCACCTTGCCTCGTGCCAGGTGTCGTGTACAGAGGATGGGGGGCGGGGGGAAGATGTTGGGATGTAAGACTCCAACACCTGCACTGAGGCATCAGTCTCCAATCTAAACATCTCCCCCAGCGGTGAAAGTGTCGTTTCGTGATTCTGGCTCTCGCCCTGTCTAGGTAGGCCGCTCTTCAGAAGACAACACATTTTTCCGAAGGAAATTGATCTCTTAATTCCTGTCCGGTGTCACGCACAGACGGTTGATATCAGTGGGGAATTGATGTGTTAAATCCGACCAATTTCTTCCCAGTTTGAAGAAACCCTGCAGCTGCGGCGTCGTGTGTTGTTTTGTAGAGTAATTACCTCAGTTAACACAACCTCACTCACACTTTTCTCCAATGAACACCCGCCTCCTGTGATCGGTTGCTAAGTAGTGAGCTTAGCATTAAAATGAGGGCAGAGTGATGATCTCCTTTGTATCTTTTTTCCTTATTCTAACCTCGATAAAGTGGTTTCATAGAACAATTTTTCCACTTCTTTAAAATATTAACCTAATGCAAGGGTTGAGTTTATACATATATATTAATAAACAACCAACATAACTTGTTTGTTTATTAATATATCAGGCATAAAGAGGAAACACCTTGATTACTCTTGTTTGAGAGAATAATATTTAGCTAAGATAAACCTTATAATACCTTATAAAAACCTATAATGTGAATTTAAGCATAACTAAAAAAAAAAAAAAAAAAAATCGTCTCATTACAAGGGCATCAAAAATGTTGTTTTGTTTTTGTGTAGTTTTATACCGAACTCAACTTAACTAATAAAGGCAATGCTTAGAATATACACTATTGTCTCTTAATGTCTCGGTCGTGATCCTCCAGTGGGTCGCAAGAGATTTTTGGGGGCGTTGAACTATTTCCGAAGAGTTCACTGTCATTTTTGCTGTACCAATTGCTGTTTTTTGTTTTTTCTTTAAAACATGAGTAATACTTACTGTTCAGATATTACTCTGGTAACAATTAAATATCTTCATTAATGTTTCCTAATGGCCAATGATTTAGAAATAATGTCTATTGACTTGGGTGGTGAATGTTTGGGCAAAAGATTGGTGAACCACTGATATATACTATGAGAGCTCTTGCTTGTCTTAGTTTGTAAGGATACGGATGATCCTTTCCTTACGGCTTGTCTCATGTCAGGTGTTGCCACAGCGAGTTAACATTGTCCATATCATCCTGTCCATTTTGTAGTCTTTCATTATTAAATTGGCCAAAGTTTTGGACACTTTTGGATGCCCTTCCTGACACAACCCTCACCATTTATCTCGGCTTGGTACTGGCGGTAAAAAAACACTGGCTTGAGCCCCCTAGTGGCTGGTTTGTATTGGACATTACATTTAAACTATACAAACATACTCGACTTGGCTTTACAAGTTGAGAGATGACACCAAGTGATCGTTTTTCTTAATCTCCTCTCAATCTAAGTTCTGTTTCTTATACCCATGTCAGACAATATATTCGCAATAATATTCTAAAATCAAATCTAAGAGCATATTTGGAAGAAACAGAACTCCCCCCTATGTTTGTCCTTGAACCTGTCGCCTATCAGTGTTTTCCAAAATGGCTTGAAAATCCCAGAGTGGATTGAAGATTCCAATTGTTTGCGAGGTCCTCATTTGATTGCATTACCTACACCTGGATATCAGGAGGTGGAAGCTATCACAAGGATGAGAGCCACACGGAACAACAGCCTCATCCCTCTTGCCTAGCAACGGCTCGTGACGGATATCAAGATGTCTCCAATAGACGTAATGGACTTGGCACAGCGTGGGTTGGCCACGCCCGGGCCTTCCACTCTATTCTGTTATCCAATCACCTTATTCTAATGCTATTGCATTGTTTAGTCAACCGACTGTCCATTTATATCAACCCGTAACCACGCGGCTACACCGCAGAAGCACTTAATAGAATTAGCAGGTATTGTGCAGCACATTTTAAACACATAGGGCCTTTTAAAGGCGCACACTCAGTCACTCCACCTCCTTCCCTGGGCTGATGATCCCCCGCTTGCTGTCAGTGAAATGGCCTCGGAGCCTCCCCCTTCTGGCAGCCTTCTCTGTTCAGCAGTCATAACTTTGTTCCCCACCCACCGTGGACAGTTAATTCCGATCTCTAAATGCTTGGCCAATATTGTTGTCATGTTTATGCTTTGTAGTGGACATTAATAGGTAATAAAGCACATTTGTTGTGTTATTAAATCATTCTTTATTGGCTCTTCATTAGCAAATAGGTAGCTGTAGCTGAGGAGCAACACAGCTTTTCAATTACTGGCCTCATAATTTCCTAATCTGATTTTGGGGAATGTTCTTTGCGAGTCTGTTTAACAATAGCTTGATAGAAGATAAAAGTTGGCGAGGAGTTTCCCTGTCATGTGTAAATTCCACAATTTGACCTAAGACGGACATTCATTTGCCGTTGTCGTCATTGTTTTTTTCTTTTTTTACAAATATAAATAAGTATCATATGCTAACTGCTTGTGATGAACAAAGAACAAATTGATGTCAGATAATTCTGAATTTGTCTTAAGACCCAGTTTTTTTTTAAATTGCATTAAACAGGACTCGTGTAGCTTTAATTGAAGTGACTCTTTGGGTTGTTGGGGTCAGAGGAAATGGTCAAACCCTTTGTCCGCTAACCACCGCGCGCTGTTAAACCATTACCAATAAAAACAGCCGTGTGCTCTCAGTCAGAAGGTGTGTCTGCCCATTCTAATAAAGAGGTTCTCTGTCCGTCTTCCATTCCTCTGCTTATTGATTTTGTTTAGGAAAATTAATGCAGTCGCTTCGAGCCTCTGGAGGTCAGAGGTAGGCTGGCTCCGGCAGATGAGGGGCGGTGCTGGGCAAACGAAAAAGGCAACAATCAGCCAGGCAGACTCAGAGTCGGCTTGATGAAACTAAACTGTATATTTGTTTGAGGGCGGGGCGTTCAATACTTTATGATGTATTGTCTGTGTGGTTTCGTGCATCTCCTGTAATTGACCAAACAAATATATAGCCCTGTTTATGAACAGCATCGTGTGCACGTGGTTTGCTCTCGTCGTTTTATGTGACACATCTGTTTTTTTTTTTGATCTTTTAGAAAAATTAATTCCAAAACTTAACCTTGGGTGGTTTACTTTCAGTAACCATAAAATTATTTATTTCTGTTTCTAAATAACACATACAAGGTTGGTCAAGAATATTGGACCAAAAAATATTGGATGTTTATATTGAAAATGTCTTCTTTGGACAATTTTGCAGGACCTCTTTGAGACAGGTTCTCAACCTCATTTTTTACTTGTCTTGACAATGATATTTATTTACATTAAGATGTTTTTACAATTATAACATCAACTTTTTTGACTTTCCTTTAAATTACTTTATACCAGGAGTCTCAAACTTGAGGCCCATGGACCATTTAAGGCCCATGGAACGATATTTTGTGGTCCCCACCTTGATGTGAAAGTTGAATGTTAGCGGGGCTAGCAAGATTAATAGAAGGATTCTACTGCCATTCAATGCTAAAAAATTGTTTTGTTTGGGTGGACACTGCTGTGGATGAATGTAGGTATAACAAGACTGGTGTGGAGTGTTGTTTCACAGTTGGAAATCTTTTTTTTTCTTCTATATTCAACATTAACTGCTAATGCGGCCGTTAGGTGACATGAGAGTGGGGGCAGTGGCCCTCAACTTATTTCAGTTTGATGCCACTGCTTTATACATTTTGCATCAACAGATGATTAGGAGTAACCATATCCCAGAGAGTAATGGTTCCCCAGTGGGAGCCAATCTTACACAAGGGTTGCTCCAGTCAACAGGGTCCCTGTACAAGTTCAAACCACAATGGTTCCCTGTGTGCACCGTGCTGCCGCTAATTACCAACAAATTAAAGAACCATCTAATTAGATTGGATGTTATGCTTGTCCACTTTGATTGAAGCTCCTCATTCCCACTAGCTTATTACATTTCTGAAAACGAAAAACCAAACATTTTCTAAACCTTCCCTTTCTAAGAATTTATTTATTTATATGAAGAATATGCACACAGAAACAATGTATTTTCTTTGTGTGATGTGCAGAATATATTTTTATCACATGCCATTCTCCATTATTCCAAAAAGGGATAGAGACATTTTTTTTCTAATATTCACTAATTTCGTAAAATAAAATTAAATAAAAAATCTTTGCGGAAAAATACATGATGCATGAAATTTTGTCATTTTGACCATTGCTGTATTGCCTGAAACCTTCAGCCTCACTAAATCGGTTAAACCTGAATAATTGTCAGATAGTAACAGATGCACTGTACATTGTTAACTCCGCGCCGCTAGAACACAACTCGGTGATACACAATTCAGTACCACCTGGTCATGTGTCAGGCTCTCAAAGAAGTTGCCCAGGAGACTTGTTGCAGACTCGCACAGCCCCTTCTCCAAATCCTCTTTTCTTCTCACAGTTGTGAGGCTGTGATATTTTTACAGGAGAGCAGACGAGGGTTTGCTGCCACTCCTGCCCCTGGCACAGAACCGCTGCTCACTTATCTGAAAGCTGTCTTTATAGAAGGGCCGAACACAGGCCGGATGCTGAGATTGTATGCACAGAAAGAAACATCTGCGTAAGAAAAGTCCTCTGTTGTTCCCTCTTTTTTATTTATTATTATAATAATACAATAAGAAGGAAAAATCCATGACATAATTTCTTGTTATCTAAGAGGCTGAGGCTGCATTTACATTTGCTTTTCATGCAGCGTCCATGTGCTCTCTGGGGCGATGCACTGGAGTATAACTAAGCTAGCATGGAGGATATCCAGCCATTTACATCAAGCCTCTGGGAATTTTACATAACACATCATCGGCAAGCATTGGTTTTTACATAAAGACAAAGACGGCCACAAAGAGCCACTGGACGGGGGTCTTAGCCTGAGACGAGCTGCTGCGTTTGTTTCTGCAGAGTCCTCTAAAGCTTCACGGTCCTGTGGTCACTGTTGTGTTTCAAAAAACGCCTCTGCTCATACCCAGATAGCGCACAGACAGAAAGCTGCTTACTTTTTTTTTTCAAATCAATTGAAAAAGGGCGGAAAAATAATTTTTTCGAGCTGACCCCAGTGTTGAAGTCTCTCCTCGGCCGCGTTGAATTCTCGTCGCCAGTGCTGTGGACCTTTGCGGATAGTGTAGACGGCTATCAATTGTCCCTGTGCCATGGAAGCTGTCATATTATATAGATGTTTCATGCGGAGGCTCATGATCTACAGACGATGTTGCCTTCATTTTGCAAGAGTTGTGTTTGTACTAAGGGAGGAGGAAGGGCTCTTGATGCAGAGGAATGGGAACCTTCCTGATAAATTTTGCTCGCAAGTGACAAAGTAATGCCACTAAGATGCAGCAAACTAATATATTTTATTATGTGACTGTGCAATAGAGCTGTATCTCATTGGGCAGCCAAGGATGGCACTTTTTCACTACAAGGCCACATGAGTGAACCACGGGCAGCGCGGGACAGGGACAGTCTCAAAGCTGCCTCTGGACAGAAGCTGACTGATTACTTTTCCAACTGACATCACCGCTCTGACAGTTATCCCAGTGGCCTTAGCAGGAGCAGAGTTTGACTCCATCATGATTATTTGACATTGAAAGTTGCTCGTCTCTTTTTCCGCCACAGATGTCGACGTGGCTGCCTGATTCACTGTAACAAATGCTTCTTAAAAAAAAAAAAAGGGTCAAATGAATTATTTACTTTAAACGCTCAATGAAAAACTTTTCCAACTTCTTCACAGTTTTCATCAAACCACAATAATCAGTTCAAATCTCATTTCTTCCATCTCCCTGCAGCATCTATGAGCCTAATTGAATCAGGTCCGGCACAAATGAGGCCACATGAATAGGCGTAATATTAAATCAGATAAGGTGGATTGATGAACAGTCCATGACAACATTAGCAGCCTTTCCAAAATGCAAAAATGGTTAAAACAAATCAATGAGCTCAAAGACCTGTCATTTGCATGAGCCTTTTCCCCTAATGGGAATAGTCGAACAGACGGGGAATTATTACAAGCTGAAATATTCTCTTTGATTATTGGACATCCATAGCCAAATATGATTTACATTAATGAGCGTAAGTATATTAAAAGCATTTTATCTCCCGGCATCTGAAACGATTGAATAATGGCTCTGGCAACCAAGCAGCAGCCTGGGAAAATATGAGAGGAGCTAATGTCACTTTAATTACTAATGGATACCTCAATTGTTCAGACTTTGATTTTTCATCTCGGGGCACAATCTAATAAGATAAATGTTCATCATCTTCATGTCCACTTTTTAAAATGTTGATTTTTGTCAAGCCGGGCTGGGACATTTATTTACGGAAAAGCAGACTTTTCTCCAGATCAAAGGTTTATTTGAAGATTGCTTTCAAAGGATTATTGTCCTGTGAAAGAAGAAGAAAGGTCTTTTCATGGCCAATTGGAGACGTCTGATACACTTAGGGTTAAGGAGTTGACCTTGTTAGTGGGGACAAACAGTGTACGATTTCCCTTTTGAAGGCGTAATTGCCCTACATATTGCTCTTTACCGTCTGCCACTGAGTGAACGTTACATCCTGTTTCAGTAGAAGTTGCTCTTGTGTCTTGATTAAATTGTGCCCTGCAGCGTTTTTGACCCGAGCTTTATGAATTTGCAGCACTGCCGTGTGTAAATCACGCTGTGGGGTGACCTTAAAAGTGCTCCGCTTGCTTTGTTAAACGGCCCCAGTCAACAGCAATTCTGCAGCGTGGGAGGTATAACAGTGTTTGACACTGCTCTCAAATTAGGTTACAACATTCAAGATTACATACGAAATATCATGCAAAGAAACCACATTGAGGATATGTGAAGGGTAGTGTGTCAGATGGAATGCAAACAAACAGGTTGTAAAAAAAAAAAAACTGCCTTGTTTTTGAAATAAAAAAAAATAGATTTTAGTATATTTATGTTTCTATACTCTAATAAGTATATTGTCAAACTTTTGGATATCTCATATATAAGGTTAGGAATATGTCCTTGCTTGCTAACAGCACACAGAAAGCTCTAGACCAGGGGTGTCCACACTTTTTGGTTTTGTGAGTTACTTTTCAAATGACCAGGCTGAAGAGATCTACCTAGATTGAAAACTCTAATCATAAATACCTATATATTATTCTATACATTAACATACATTAACAACATATAACATATATTATATGTTATTACACATATATATGTATATACATATATTATGTATATATTATGTATATACATATATATACATACATTACATATATACATATATACACATATGTGTATATATATACACACACACACACACACATATATATGTATATATATATATATATGTGTGTGTACTATTCATATGAAAGACAGAAAGACGTCTCTTTGTGTAAATAATTCTTGGCCCAATGTTTATAATCACAGAATTGTCACCTTTTAGATAAACTGTGCAGAGTACATTATTCAAATCAACAAATATCCCCCTTTCACAATTAATTTACTTTCTATGATTCTATCCATCTGAGGTTCCATAGGGAGTTAATGCTAAACAACCATTCAACTTGGACAGATTTCCAATCCATTTCAGGGCCCCACGTATCGACATATTTCCATTTCCATTCATTCCTCAATCAGAAGTGTCAAATGGACCTGGACCCTTTTCTGCAGTTTGTCAGGCTGGGAAGAAACCAAGGAATGGAGAAACACCACAAGGACTCACGGTGCCGATCTTTAGGCCTAGACCGCTAACCCTCCTGACACTACAGACACTGAGCTACCCTTGATGTTTAAATTGCTCGACTGAATCCCCGGAATTTGATTTAGACTAAATTAAGTTTGGAGTCCCATAATCAGCCCAAACATCTGAATTTTCTGACATGATTCTTGATTGACACTGGAGGAACCAAACCTCCTAATCTAATCTGACTGACCACTAGCACCACACGCTGTTGTTCCACCTCTGAGCAAGAGTCGAGCTTTGTTTATGGACGTTATATGCACGGGGAAAACAACATCAACCTGCCTCCGCCTCATTTGTCCTAACATCTAATTCCCAGAGATATACCAAGTCCAATTTTACCAGGACTTGTCAAGAGGTCAATAGCAGCATGAGCCCCACAGGTGTAATCCCATTTACTCCGATCCGCAGTTTTTATGTCCTCGTTAAAGGCTGCTGAAGTAGCAACACGGAATAAGTAAATACGGCGATAAAAAAAATCCAAATTAATCTTCCTTTTTGTAACAGGACACTTACTTATAACCTGACTCTGAGTGGAGATCTGACTCAATTCAGATTTTTTAAATTTACTTTTAAGTATATCTATACATCAACTGAATGTATTTCTGGTTTACCTGGAGATATTTGTTTAAGCAATGTTTTTAACAAAGTTATCCAAGTCTTTTGTCTGAATTATGCTGAAGATGAAAATAGCGAATGTATTCCAAAAAAAAAAAAAAATCCTCCCCGTCGTATCATGTATTCACGTATTCACTTTTATATATTTTTTGGGCGAATGTCATTGCTGTGATGGTTTTATTGCTTTAGACCCCTGTGTCGGGCAGGTTAGGGGAGCGACTGCACGACTGATGAGCGTGGCAGGAAATTGGCAGATGGAAGCATCCATTTCACTGCTAATTAGGGGGTCTAGAAGCCCGCCGACTGACAGGGTTCAACTGGGCAATGTAGTGCCTGCCAGCTCCCATCCCGTGCGCTTTATAAAACGCTCTTTAATTCCCCGGCACAATATCATTAACTTTGTAAGTGGATGAACACAATGGACAAGCAATTTAATTAACTTCTACCATTGAATGTTGGAGGGGAGACTAAATGAAATTAATGCACAATATTTCCCAGCGAGGCAGCCAACCTTGGGAGTGGGTCTGGATTGTTGGCAGGTCAGGCGCTGCCGTGGGTTTGGCCAATTATGCCTTGTTTAGACCCATCCATAATATTTTCCTCAAAAGAAAATAAAATCAGTGGTTTTGAGATCAATCATGAGCGAACGTCGCTCTGCATTCTGGGAGATTTTAGAATAATAAAATAGAGGCACGGAAACTTTGAGCTGTGCTGGACAGCTAAAAGGCATGCGTCCAGGCTGATCCATGTACAGATTGGTTTTAACATAAAATACACCATGTATTTATATATATATATATATGTATATGTATATAGTTTTTATTCTGCGATAAACATGTATATATGTATATGTATATGTACATATATACATATATATTTGTGTGTATATATATATATATATATATATATATATAAATGGTGATCAGTAGTACAGGAAATACATTAGTTTGAGTTTGTGGTCTACCCCTTAGTTGTTGTCTTCCTGAAGAGTTCATCATCTGAATACCAGAACAAGAACTTGAATTACTGACTTAACATTTTGTAGCAACACTAATAGATTTTTGTACATAGTGAATCAGACAAATTAACCATCAAAATATTAATTCAGTATTAATTAATGAATACTCAATTTTGACTTAATTAAAATTAAGTTTTCTTTATTTTCTTGTAATAGATCACAGCCCACAGGTCTGCAGCATATTTAAGACCATGGTATTCTACTGGCTTTAATTGCATAAAAAAATAGTCAATAGCTGGGGTGCTTAATGGTAAGGATGCATATTTAGGTCTGGAAGGCTTTGTGTTTTTGTCCACCTGCTGCCATGTTGCACTACGATGCTCTAAACAAAGGAAAGGAAGGAAGAAAGGAAGGAAGGAAAGTAAACTCCTCGTCATTGTGATATTGTGATCCACACCACAGCAGCACTTTAACCCAAAGTGAACAATGGGCAGTTTTGATGGCCCACAGACTGTGTGTTAGAGTACGATGTCATGCTCAGTGGACCTCAGTGGCAGTTGCCAGTTTCTTAATCCCTACAGTGGTGGGACAGCACCAACCCACATAACCTCCTGTGGATCCACCACCTATAGGGGGCTCATAGTGTGGTGCAGTGTGATTTGGGTGGCAGTCAAGGGGACTACTGCCCCTGAGACCTGGTAAGGGATAAGAGGATGAAGATGAATGGGTTACACAGTCTGTTCCACCAAGGGAAGTTCCATCTTCACATTCATGTAAAACCAAGCAACCACACACCTGATTTGTATTATTTAATCAAATGATCTGAGTCTGACAGTTGATTGGTCAGTCAAACCTGCAGCTACTGCAGCCCTTTGTGGAGCAGACCATCCACCCAGGTGTATAATATAATAAACTAGACAGTGTAGTGGGTGCAGCTGGGAAATTCCACAAAACACAGTTTTATCAGGTATTTATTTATGTTTTTTATTTATTTGAAGAAACACATGTCTCTCTTAATAATGATTATGGATTTTTCTGATGTGACCGTAGTTTGTTTGGACTCCTTCAGTTCCAGTTCTAATTTAGTCTATCTGCAATTTGTCTGTGTTAAAGTTGATAAGAGCATTTTATGTACAACAATTAATAGTGAATATCTTTGTTTATTTTGTCACAGTTACAATATCTTTTGGACCAGTAACGGTATTCACTTTCCCACTTGAGTTGCACCATTTGTTTCACGAAAACACTGTTATTTGGGGCTTTATTATTAATCTTTACATTACACTGATCATTACCACAGTGCAGATTTACAATAAACTGCTAATGCTTATGTACCTTAATAACCTTTTTAGCTTAAAAGTTTGTAGGATTTTCCATCTTTGCAAGAAACTCTTATTCCACTTCATTCTCCGTGTAAAGCCATTTACGCCCATGCCTGCACAGTAGGTCTTTGAGAGAAACTGCATTAACACAGAAGAGAACAGGATTTGGTTTCTTGACATAAAAAAGTCAGTAGTTTTTGTATCAGTTCCTTCTTCTTTCACACCTGTCATACTAATGCTCTGCCTTTATATTTACACCAGCATTGACTCACGCGCACAAAACAAGAGTTCCCTCAGGCCGTGAGGAACGGCTCCAACACACATGCTGCTTTCAAGTCACAGGAAGTGACAGAGGAAGTTTTAATGAGAGTTTTGTCTGTGTATCCAGTCAGCTCTTCCAGACAGCCAATGAATAATAGACACTTTGGCTCAATACTCTGAATACTCAATCAATGGCACCGGGAGCAGGCCTTGGCAAACACATATAGCTGCCCAGGGTGGGTGGTGAGCTCAGGGGTGGGGGTGGGTGGTAGAAAATACTCTGGCTTCTCCATCTTTATCTTTAGACTGAAAGGCATCGGCGTCTCCATTGACAGGGCTCACTTTTGTGCCGGGGTTGTTTTCATAGCTGAGGATGACAAACAGGCCGTTTGTGCAGAATTGGAGGGTGGTGCAGAGAGGCTCCCGTGAAGGTGCTGCTTCAGGCTGGAGCTTGCATGTCAATGGGTGGTGGACGGCTCGGAGGAGAAGAGTAATAGATGTTGAAATGAATATGTAGATTCCTGTTTGTGGACTGTGTGAGAACGGTGGCTGCTCCGTGGATGCTCCTCCAAAAACACACCACACCACTGTATGTCCATGTCCTGATATTTGCTGATATTTGTTTACTGATATACCATAGACCAGGCCTGGGCAACTATTTTGACTTGTGGGCCACAGCTGGTACTAAGATCTGAGTCACAGACCAGGTCTGGATTGGAAAGATTGAGTATTTACTGAAGATAAATTAGTTAAGTATTGAAAAAAGGCAAAATGCTTTAAGCCTCTTTGAGACCATCTATTGGGGAAATGCTGGCTTTGCAGGGAAAAGGTAGAAGGATGACGCTAATATAAAATAACAGTATAATAAGTATGGCGACCCGGAATAAATCAACAAACGGGCCCCATCCGGTGCCTGGGCCTTAGTTTGCCCAGCTCTGCCCTAGACCCTTCTACTTCACATTTTTGATCATTTGATAAAATCCACAGTAAACCCTGTTGATAGAAAACACAACAAAATCATAATGTCCCTCTCTGCATGTCTCTGTTCCATAAAGCTTACAGGTAAATATGAAAAAAGTAATTTTAGGCCAATAGGAAAATAAAAGAATAAAATAACGTTAATGATTCCAAATTACAGTAATAGTAGGAAAAGTACTGGGAAAAGTAGTAAAATTGTGTTTCCAGTAAAATGAAGAAACAACATCCTGTTGGAAAGTTAGATTTTTTTTTTCTGAAATAAAACATGAATAACACAAGAATTCAATTTCGGTTCTGCTCGAGAACAAGTTACGTTAAGCTTACGTTAAAATGGTTTGTCGCAAAAAGTGCAGAAAAAGTGCATTTCGTGCATTTCGGGAGTAAAAAAAAAATGTTCCGTGAGTGGTGGAATAGTTTGACACGTGATCATCCTGGACCAATACAGCAGCTGATTGATGACACCATGGCTGCCTTCATGGTTTCACTTAATATTACTGGTACAGAGGAATTCTTCCTGTAGTCTGTTCTTCCTGTAGACTTCTACAGTGGACATTGGTAATAAAAACTTCAGTCGGCAAATGTTTTGCAGTCGGGTTAGCAGAAACACAATATTATTTTTCATACTATGTGTTGTTATTCTTAATATGTGTTATTAATATTGAATAATAATAAAGCAGCTTCCGTCCTTGAATGAAAATCAGTCGATTACAGCATCTGATTTGTGATATTTAATATTCTAATGTTGGTGGTTGGGCCTGTAATAATTGATTTTCGATTAGACAGAAGCCGATTTATAATTAAGAACCTAATTTATATTCAAGTGTCGTATGGAAGCATCTGTAGGATTATTATTTGTGTAGAAGAATTGACGCGGTTCCGTGAAGCCTTCAGCCGTGGAAAACCATCCATATAATGTAATATTATATCAGGTTGTATTATTAAAACTGTTTTAGTTAGAGATATAATATAGCATTTTCTGCGCTTTGTTTTCGGTGATTCTATCACTGATAACGTAATAATGTGATAATTGATCTCCAAAAAACACTAAGTGTTAATTCAGAATTTCTACCAATTTAATGGAAAGTACATTTTTTTCTTGCTGTGTTCTGTCTGTAAGACAAAGTCTCAGACCACATTTCCCACATGGCCCTTGTTGTGATATAGGAATGCTTCAATTTAAAGGAAACCCTTTTAAAGTCTGCAGATTGGATGAGGCCCACTGGGGTGATTTTATTTTACATCAGTGCTTTATAAAACCATAAAAACACAGTACCAACAAAATCAGTCACAGTTGAGTCTCTGACTGGAATCTATTCTTATCTCTATTAAAACGCTCATCACATGCACATTGTCACGGCTGCAGACCTTGAAGACTTGATCCTGGCGAGCGGAACATTAGCTTATGAAGTCGTGTGCAGTGACACCGTGATAACACCAGGGTGTGTATGTGCGTCCGCTCCCCTGGGACAGGCCCCCTTTCGGTTAGCCCAGATAGGAGGTGAGACCTTGAAGAAAAAATTATTACTTTTATGTTTGCTTTATGGCTCATTTTTCACATTAGACGCAGAAAATCTATGCAGAGGTCACGGGATTCCCCGCTTTCCCCCTGCTGGAGCGGAACTGATTTTTGCAGCTCTCTCAGTATGGATGGAGCAGCCGGCGGAGTCCAAGTATGCAGGATATGTACTTCGGCTGCAGAGTCTGTATTTTCCAACAGCCAGTCTATTGGGACTTATTCAGCTCGTACCTGCAGGGAAATTGGAAATGCCAACTCCATTCATGCACATGGAGAAGGTGCTGCCCTTATCCGTACGCCGCGCGGCCGATATGACTCTTGATAAGAGGCAACGTTGCCAGAACATGTCATAAAAGCCATGCTTTAATGGTGCGGTTATTGTCTTTCTGTCTACAATTATGGTGATTACTCATTTCCTCTTACCTCCCCGCCCCCCATCCCCAACCCCCGGCCTTCACGTGCACTTAATAGACTGCATTTTACTAATGGAAAATTAAGTAGCCGTCGTGGCAGTGGGGGTTTATAAATATGTAAAATATACTTTTAATTATTTCAAGTGAATCTGGCAGCTAATCAATAAAGAGGGACGTGACAAACATACGTTTGACACAGGCTATTGTAAAGCCACTGGTTAGAGATAAGCATGGCCTGTCAGCGCAGTCCGGCCCTAATGAATATTTTGTGGCTGTCATATAAGGAGAAAAATGGATTAATTGTGCCCCACTAATATAATAGCTTCTTCATGAGGAGTGCATGAATAAAGCAGAGGAGAGACGGAGGGAGAGAGAGGGAGAGAGAGGGGGAGAGAGCACTGCCAGGTTCCAAACCCTGATGTCAGATAAATATTTATTAGTGTCGAGGGTTAAGTAGATTTTTTGCTGTTACATGGATGACCACTTAAGCACAGTTGTTTTTCATGTATTTGAAAATTGGTTTGCACAGATTTGTTTGATGTCACATTAATTTCATTTCTGGCGGCCTTAGGAATAAAGATCACACAGTCGGCCAAGCGTGTCCAAGCTAGGGCTCACGGGCCAGCTGTGGTACTGGGACATTTCAGTTTGACATGTAGTTTTATTGGTTGAACTAAACGAATGTTTTTTGTTTGGGGTTTTATCCTTCTGTTGTTGGCTTTCTGCATCATAAAATGCGTTTGTCTTTTTCCTAACATGTTTAGCCAAAACCCTAATTAAAAAGAACTATTTTTAACATCTTTTTGCTGTCTTACCAGCTACTTATGTTTTGTGTTAAGTCAATTTTTAGCCATTTTTGCTTTTTTTTTCTCGGGCCCCAATTATCCTTTATCCATGTTAGGGCTACAATCATTATGGTCAGTGGTTCCATATAGCTCATTTTTTCCCTGTTCAAATGTACTTTATTTGCGGGTCAACATGATTTGTATTTATTTGCATTTCTTCAGCAGTTGGCTAAAATTTTGCTGCTAGCCTTTGTTGCTTCCATCAAATTTGGGTCGATCTGCTTGCTTGATATCTAGTTATATATTTTGTATTATTCCAAGCAAACTGGTTGCTAGCTTTTAGACATATAAGAAATCTGTTGCTAAAAGTTAGTATTCATTTTGCAAATATCATTATTGTAGGATCCTTTGGGGAAAAAAAACAAACAGAAAAAAAACATTATATAAGCATGGCATGTTTTTTTTCTTATCAACAGTTAGCACATATCGATGAAAATTCTCATTCATCCAGCTCATGAACAAGGTAAAAAAAGGGTAGTTAGGCAACCAGACAGGTCTTTTTTTCAGAACTGCATGGATGAGATGTAAAACCTCTATCAATGGTCACCTAGTTTGACCAATCAGCTGTCTGATGACTCAGATCAGTCGATTAAACATCATCTCAGATGTTCTACTGCTTGGTTGGAACAAAAACCTGCAGCCACAGTGGCTCTCAGTGGAACAGTGTTAACATGCCTGCTGTTATATAAGCACTAAACCTTCCCCCAGTAAAATTTGATTAATTCAGGCTGTATAAAGGTCTGCAGCCATGTGTAGCAATGTTCAGATATGTAGTACGTATGTTATAAGTATGTGTAAAATTCCCACATGACTTAATTAAATATGCCATAATTACTAGGCTCAGAAATCATGATTATTTTCCTCATTATTTTTGCTGGATTTTGGCACTTTTACTTTCAGTGGCGGCAATTAAAAAAAAACAGTCAGTGCTGCAATTTAATTTCTAAGAGAGTAAAATACGTTTTTCCCATGTCAGATTTCAGCGCAGTCATTTTTATGTCACTAGCCTCTGAGATATTCACCCAAGCAGCAGCAAGTAGCTCCGTGGCACTATTTTGACAGATGGCACCGTTTTTCTTGTCTCGCTCTGTTTTCCTATTAGTCTCTGTCTGCAATCTGCTGTTGGCAATTTGAGGTGAAGGAGAACATAAAGACAAGTGACCACAGATGAGCACGGGAAGCCTTCCCGGAAGCCTCTCTGTCGCCGCCGAGGATCTGTGACCTTGAGTCCCGCTTTAGATCGACGCCCATCTCATATGCAGACCACCCCCTACATTTCACCCCCCTCTCCCCTCCCCTTCTGAGCTGGCCTTTCTGCTTCCCCCGTCCTCTCTCGGAGCGGCGGAAGGAATGACAGAGGGAGGGAAGCGCGGCAGGGGTTTGGGTCACCAGCCGCCGTTCTCATCAATTAAATGTGCGACAGTGTTTTCCGTCAGGTGAACTTGTATGTCAAGGAGATGGGCAGGACCTCATGTTTGTGCTTTTGACAAATCAGCAAATGTTTAATCTCAAGATGCGCCGGCGCTCATAAATAATGCAGAGGCCGGGCTGAGCCCAAAGTCTCTCTCTCGGAGAGAGAGGCGTCTGCTCCTGGGCTCAATAACACAAGGAAACACTAAATCCTCCTCCGTGGATGTCCTTTTTTTTCCACAGGTGTCTCCTTCTTTCGATCACCATAATTGGCTCCCGTTGTCCTCACTTTAAAACCTTGCAGCTTTTAAAAACACCTTTGTTTCTCACACCGATTCTTTTTCACTTTTTTCTATTTTTTGACTCGTTGCCTGTTTGATTACTCTTTCTGAGTTTACGTCAGTCTGCCAATCTTCAGGGGGGCAAAAAGTCATCCCTAATTATCCAAAGCCAGAGACGTGCTCCCTCAAAAACACTGGGGATTGAGCTGGAGCTTTGCCGCCATTTGCCCTAAATGTAAAGAGGGCAACAGAAAGCAGTGTAGTGGACTGTGAACCGCATCAAATCCCCGTCTGCTTGACTCTCACTTCTTCCCACAGACTTTGATTGGCTCGGCCAGCGACTGGGAAAGTTTCCTGATTGTTCACAGGGAAAATTAAGATTTTAAGCCTATTGAAGTTGATCTTTGCTCATTGAAAAGTCCATCTGAATGTGTCCTTTGAAAGCACAAATTGTTGACTCGCCACATTAGAGGAGTCTTAGCCGGAGAGTGGAGTGTAGCCAGTGTACTGTACCGGGATAACGCTGCACCTGTTGTATGGATGATGGTCCACTGAGTTTGATGAGTGGAGCTTTGGAGTGGGTTTAATTGTAGCTCAGTGTATTAATATACATCAGTGTATCATCAATATAACAAGAAAGGTTATCTTGAAATGCAACGGAAACAAAATAATCCCTCAGGCCTTTATTTGTTAGACTGGAGATTTTTTTACAGCTATGGATATCCCTACAGGCCAACATCTATCGTGTATATGTTGTTTATTTGTCAGAATCTTCACAATTATGTTTAACAAATGCAATTTTTGATTAATAAGTATTGTTTAACAGGGTTCAACAGGGCGAGATGCCCATCATAATTAATTTTTAATTTTTGATTAACTTTTTTTTTAATTTATAGAGATGTATCTGGCATAATGTCCTGATTTGATAGGAATAAAGTGGCGAAAAATGGTTTTTAACATCCCATTGTATGCTGATGGAAGAACTACTATTTTGAATATTAATTTGATGATGTGGTTTGTTTATTTATTGGTTAGTTTTGACCAAAATATTAAGTTATTTGCTGGCTTTAATGCTGACAGTGTTAAGGCAGTTTGTAACTGACAAGAATTAAGTGTTTTTTTTGTGTGAAAACAGAAAAAAACTTATTAGTTTGTGTGTGTGAGTGAGTTGCAATGTCTCTGTCATTGGTGTAAAACTCCAGGGTTCACCTCCTGGACAAGCTCCAATCCCAGTTAAGGCTGCTGCAGGACAGTTATGGTGTGGTGCAATGTGATTTGGGCGGCAGTAGTGAAGACTGCCACCCTGCTAATTTTTTCCAACACCTCTCCTCATGATTACAAGCCTATTAACTCAGTGTTCCCCAACCTATTTTGTGGTACGGACCAGGTAAAAGTCTTGTACTATTTTCAAGACCAGTCGTTAAGTTGTGACAAATAAATACCCCTTAATAAAAAATACATTTCCTGTGTTCTGAAATATTTTCCTACCTATGAAATCTTCCTACCTGAATTAACTGTTCCGGGGTCACAACAAGGATTTCTCAAGTGCACACAACCTATAACTTTCTGCTACCAGACCGGTATGAAAAATTAGAATTTTGTATCAATGACTCCTCATCATTTTGAGTTTATTGTTGTTGTCTTCACTGAGAAAATATTTCCTAATCAAATATAGTTGCAATTATTGATGATGGAATCCTAGCCATTCTATTGTTCAGTTCTGTTTTATATAAGTAATAGACAGATGGGGCCAAAAGGAAACATTATTTCTCTGCGGCCCAGCACCAATTCACCCATGAACCGGTACCGGTCCCTAGCCCAGTGGTTGGGGACCACTGTATTAAAAGACACTTGTGTCTCTTAAAAAAATAGCCATTTCACACATTTTCTTTTTTTTTTCAGGCTCTTGGAAGTTTCTACTTTATCCACGAGTCTTTGAAAACCATCCAGCAGTTTGATTTCAAAGGTGAGTTTCCCTCTTTTTCTATTTGACACCTATGTCATCTTCACTGTCTTGGAATGAAATCTTCTCAAAGTGCCCCTTCATCCAAGTCCTGCGTCTAACTCGCAGCCATTTGAAGGCTATTCCAGCTTCCATCAAAACCAACTGGCCCGAGATTGGCTTTGAGGATGATGTAAAAGGAGTGGGACCGGATGGTAATGCTTATTAATATTAGGATTTAATTCATACGATTTCGGGCCCACAGTAATGGTGTGTGGCAGGTTATTGGACAGTTACAGCGGTCTCATCAGCCTGAGGTGTCAGAGGGCCCCGGGGTCCAGCGGCCGTGCTAATTAAAGAAGGGATATAGATGTGGAGGGACCTTCACTTCCTATTAGAACCAGGTCCACATTAGCCACAGTTTCCCCAGTGAAGGACAGGGCGAAGGCAGGGAAGAGGTGAAAAGAGGAGAGGACACTGGATTACATAAACTAAACTGAGTTTGGAGGTTTTTCTCCCCATCTGTCTCAGTGTGAACAGCTGAACCAGAGACTCATTAGGATTAAAGAAGGATTTGTCAAGATGATCATTATTTATTCAAGTGATTTTTTTTCAACTTTTTGTCGGAATAAAATATTGAAATTAACATCATGACATTAGAGTCGGCCTGTAGTGCAAAAGTACGATTGTTCAAAGATGGTGGAATTATAATAAGGAACAAATCTTATCAATGGCTCTTTACTGTCACATATAAAACAAACTGTGAATTAGTCTTACCTCGGTCAGCAGTGGTGGAGTGGTATGGAGCAGACTAGGGCTTCAGGTTCGAATCCTTCTAAACTGAGTGGCCACTGAGTTGCTGAGTGGCAACGTAACTCCCAGACACAAACTCCCAGTGGGCTCACTACCCACAGGAAGGCTGACAGTATGGAACAGTGTGATTTGGGTGGCAGTCATGGAGACTGCTTCCCCTGAGACCCAGTAATTACAATGAATGAATAAATTTAAAAAAAAAAAAACGATTTGCAGTGACTCCATGCCACCCCAAGGGGTCTGCCCCTTACTTTGGCAACAAATATTATATTTAGTTGTTGTATTTTAATTATACTTTATGCCTTAGTCATTTACACTTGGTAAAGAAATGAAGTTATCATATATGGGTGGCAGCAGTGGTGGCCTAGTGGTAAAGAAAACGAACCTGGCTTTTCAAGGTTTGGGTTCAAATCTAGGAGCTGCCAGGTTGCTTACTGAGGTGCTCTGATCATAGCAACTTCCAGACCCATGTAACTTCCAGTGGACCCCCCACCCACAGGGAGACTGATTTGGATTGTGGTCATGGAGACTGCTGCCCCTGTGACCCGATAATGGATAAAAGGATGATGATGAATCAATAAATAATAATAATAATAATAATAATAATAATGTATAATTATTGCCAACACCACTGCTATGTCTATAGACATAAATAACAATATACTATAATATATATCATGTCACTAATATTAAGAGGTTTTACTAATTATTTGTCTCTTTTAGTTGTAATTACTACAAATCAGTTTATAAAAAAAATTAAATTAATTCAAAATTATTCTGATATATTTTACTTCTGGGTATTCTAAAAATGTCCTCAGTAGATTCGATTACAGTACTGTATAAAGCTGTTGAAATACAGAGATTTCTCTTGGTGACCAGCAGGTGGTGTAGTTGGTCGAGTATGTCAGAGATATTTGCTTCCTGTGAGTTTTAAAGACAACAGGGAGTTTTTTTTAATTCACGTCTTAAAGACATTGACAATGTCATGTGTGTTTTTTTTTTTACTCACTTTGTCCGTTTTTTTTATTTCATAGCCAAGAAATTCAAAAAGGTGTTGGGAAAAGAAACCTGTTCAGAGACACTAGAGAGCACGTCTACGCTGGAGAAGGAGAAATTTCCACAGGACTACTTCCCTGAGGTGGGTCCAGTAATGAGTATATCAGTCAATCAGATACTGCTGAGGTCAGTTCACCACACAACCACTGACAGGAAAGACAAGTTAAGTGAATAAATAAACATAAACATAGTTTTTTTTGTTCAGAATTTCCTGTTTTGAGAGACAAGAAATAATAAGCCCTGTATGATTTTTTGCCCTTTTTATTTTCTCTCTGTCCTTGTTCCCCATCAATGCTCCATTTCCATCGTCTTCTGACTCAGTCGTGCATCCGGCTGACTTCAAAACAAATCACTCGAAAAAATATTCAAGTCTTGAAAATGATACGAAGAATTTCCTTGTTGTTCCGGCCGTGTCCCGTGGAGCAGTTCAATGCTCGCTCTGCTGTGCTCACTTTTCCAGTTTTCCGTCTACTGTGCCTTGCTGGGTGTGGGGGGGGTGTAGGTTGCATTGGATGGGGAGGAGGAAGGTGGGGGTCTGGAAGCTGAGCGCTAAGCATAGCAGTGCTGATATAGTAATAAAGAGCACGACCGCCCGTGTGTCATCCCTGCACTCCCCACTCATCTGTCAACCATGCTCCGGCGGCCGCCTTTCGCAAATATATGCAAAACAGATGGATACGGCCCCTTCACACACTTCCCCCCAATTTCCGTCTCTTTCACACACTGCAGGACACCCCTCCACCCACACCCACCCACCGAGCCGCCCCAGACATACACAGAAACATATGCGTTTACACTCTCGCCCGAACAGGCCTTGCGTCTCCGCTGTCCCATTCATCCATTCCACAGATGATGTAAAACCAATTACACTGATTGAGGCACAAAGCTATTTAAAATGCCCACAGCAAAGCATTGTTCTGCGTTTAACAGGACAGCCAAAGAAAAGCACCAAACAAACCTGGCATGGCCGCCGCAGAGAGGGATGAGGGGAGTGATGGAGGGAGAAAGGAGGTGTGTACGTATGTGGGTGTGCGCGTCGTGAGGGCAGATGAGAAAAGTTTTGCCCGCTTATTTATGTCTCTTTCCCGCCCGGGATATGAATCTGAGATGATGCTCCAGAGAGCAGCACTCCAGATAATGTTAGCCCATTTAAAAAGAGCAGATTTGTGTAGTCTATCAGGGTCGGCGAGTATTTTTTTTCCCTCCCTCCTCCTCCTCCCCTCCATAGTGAGAAATTGGTTGTTATCATAGATCACAGATACTGCTCAAACCTCTTATGAAAGATGAATTAATTTCACTAATGCTTTAATGCAAAGCTCTCATGAGGGAGGCAGACTGGTGATAACCCCTGCCTCTGTCTCTTATACACATCTTCCAAGGTTTTATAACTGCCTGGCCGCTCGCAGATTAAAGTGCTT
>JAFBJS010000988.1:171597-255678 GCA_016785265.1 Paraplagusia blochii
CCAATAGTCCCGTTCTTTTGGGACAGAGATCTGCCCCAGAAGGTGAGGGACAATCAGCAGACAGTTCAGACGGCTGCTAGGAGACGGATGTGTGTGTTTGCCCACCGGTGTCTTACCTTTACTGTCGCCCATTAATAAAGTGACAGCGGGCGAGAAGCTGGTGACATCATGGTGGGAGGGGCTGTGTTTGTGTGTCTGTGCTGGAAACACAAACAAAATGTCATTCGGTGCCTTTAAGTGCACTTGAACAGTGGTGATAACACGGTTATGAATTCTTACCTCACAGGTGTCAAATTTAACTACCTGATACTTGAGGCAATAATTGCAGGGCATTTAAATATATTGGATTCATTCATTTTCATTTAATTGTCTTCCAAGGTGTTTTAACTATTGAAAAAAAAAAAAAAAAACTTAGTGTATATGTTAGTTGATCACTAACAACTGTGCTTTCCAAACATTTCTATACTGCCCTCTGGTATTTCTGACTGTTGTTCACATGGCCCCTATATCTTAGCCTTGATTTTGTCATAGAAAGAACACACTCTCAAAAGAACTGTTTGATTAAACCTGTAAAGCCCTATGTGACAAATTTGATTTGTAAACGTGGGCTATTTAAATAATTGATTGAATTAAATAATTATGAAATAATAATCAGAGTCAAAAAGTAGCTTTTTAAAAAATTTGCATTCAATGTCATCTATCTCACCATCTATCTGTTTGTCTTTCTGTCTGTCTGTCTGTCTGTCTATCAGTCTTTCTGCCTGCCTGCCTGCCTGCCTGCCTGTTTGTTTGTTTGTCTGTCTATCTACCTATCTGTCTGTCTGTCGAACGGTTGGTGGGTCTATCTATCTATCTATCTATCTATCTATCTATCTATCTATCTATCTATCTATCTACCTGTCTGTCTGTCTGTCTGTCTGTCTGTCTGTCTGTCTGTCTGTCTGTCTGTGAAACAGATTCTTACAGTTATTTTTCCACTTCTCCATTCTAGTCTATATTTTAACAAACACCTGCCACAAACACCTGATTGGTTTTCACATTGGTTCTTTAACTCACACCTGTGTCTTTGTTTCTCTTAGATTTATGGTCTTTAGTTCCGTATATTTTTTGTTTTCTTCAAAAATGTATGTCTGAAAATTTTTTGTTCCTATTTCTACCATATTTTATTTCAATATATATCATGAACAATGTTTACCGACACCTAAACAGTGCAGACGTAAATATGTAAAAAAAAAAATTATACCTCTGCACTAACTCCGATGACATCGAATGATTCTCTTGACTTCTATGACTGGAATTTTCTCCTTCCGCACCTTGTTAGTTCCTGATTTAGGCGACTCCCTCTCCGTATGCAAAACGTCAGTTGTTTTCGTAATCCCATCCGATCCGTGAGTTATGGCCGCGAGCGAAGGAGAGAATAGCGGGGACATTAATTGAAATGCTGAATAAGAAGGAAGTGAACAAAATAGTTGGCGCATTCCTTTTGAAAGGTCGCCGTGATGGATTTGGCGGCCTGTCGTTTCCTGTTGTCCCGTCAATCTCTCCATCTCCCCGGTGGACATTAATATATTTATTTGTTTGGCGCAGCAATACATGCCTCCAAAAACCATTGCATCATAAGGATTTGTCATTGCCTTATATAAATAAAGTATACGGCCCAGACCTTAATGTGCCCTTGCTATTGATTGTTTTACACAAGCCCTAGGAAAAAAAAAAATCGGAAGGGAGAAAATAGGCGACAGGCTGTAGATCAACATCCATATGAGTTTCTATTTGTTGTTTGGCACCATGAGCTTGTCCATAAAAGCACTGACTTCTCATATGCCTTTTAGTGCCCTCTGTAGTAAGCTGTGCTGCCGGGGCCGTGATTACTTTCACAGTTGTGCTCCTGATGAAAGTTAACTTCCTTTCTATTTTTCCGGCGTGATTTAAATGCCGTTGCGTGATTCGCAGATGAGATGCGTGTGCAAGAGGAGAGATGAAGTCATTTAAACCGACGTTGCTTGTATAATGCTCTCTGCATTCATCACCAGACAAGACGACCCCCCACCCCAACCCACCCCACACCGTGACACAGATGCCGTACTCAGTGACAGGCGTGATCCATGAGAGTGGGAGCGGCTCATAAATGTGGGGCTAATGTTGAAATGAAAGCCGAATGAAGGTTTTCTTCACTCATTTTCGCTCAAGAGGAGAAATACCAGGAGGAAAAATTCACCAAAAACAAAAAAAAAATGTTCTCAATGTTGTCTGTGTTTGTCTGCCCAGATTCATTGTCCAATGCCTGACAGATCTAATGTTGTCCATCATGTTGCATCTCAGAGACAGAATACACCTTTTCCCTCCTAGTATCCAGGTAAAATTCAGTTTGACAATGGGACTTTTTTTTTTAAAGAGATCACCTTCCCATTCTCCCCTGCAGGGTGTGCTCTACACCAATTGCATTTGGATTTGCCTCAGTTGTGAAACTGTCACAATTCCCTTTTTTTGGTGACACCGAGAGCAACTGCACATTTTGAAAACGGACTGGCCATCCTCCCTGAAAAATATTTACTATATCAGTCTCTGTGGCCGTGCTGCTGAGGTAACTTATTCTAATATCATACAAATTAATTTATTTCAAGGATTTTGCCAAATATAACGAGCATTCGCCGCTGAAGTCACTCAAAGAAAAAGAGTTATTTTTTTAACCCATACTCCGGGAGGGCAATTTTTGCTCTTTCTGTTTTTAATTCAGAAATAATAGAAATACACTTTTAGGAATTCTAAATACTAAACATTCATTAATTCGTTACTATCTGCTTGCCTGCTGCCAGGTCACAGGGGCAGCTGGCACCACCCAAATCACATTGCACCATATTGTGAGCCTTTCTGTGGGTGGTGAGCTCACAAGAAGTTATGTGGGTTGGGACGGTGCTATGCTCAGAGCACCTCAGTGGCAACCTGGCAGCTAATGGGATTAGAACCTGAAACCTTACAACTCAAAAGTCCACTTTCTTAACCACTAGGCCACCACTGCTAACTGATACTAAACAGATGAACAAAAATACACAATTTCACTAACCTCGAAGTCTCTTGGTGAGAGGCCAATTTCAACAAAACAGCATGTGATCTTGTCACTATCGCGTTGGCTAATGTCAGTTCAATATTCATCCACTAGGTGTCTATTTGCTTGGGCCGGACATGGCACTATTACTTTTTTCATTTCTGACCACTTTTCATTTTTTAACTGCATCTTTTAGGGTGCGACGCCCCAGGACGCAGATGCTATTCTCCGTGACAAGTCTGATCCATGAGTCTGTCCACAGCTAATGAATTGGGGCTAATGTAATAAAAGACTAATAAGGGCTTTCTTCATTAATTTTACTTTGAAGCAAAAAAAATAGACTGGATTAAAAAAAAATCCTAATCGATGGTTCATACATTTTTTTTTTTATTGATGGGATATTTTAGTGTCAACCTTAGGTGTAGTAGTTGAGATCACACATATATGCCGTTATGTTCAGTCCGGTTATATAAACCCCCATGTGCGACCCTGTCTGATTTGATAGCCCACCCTATGTGATGGAGTAAAGATAAATGAGACTGTCTAGCGGGACTCAAATCAATCAGCGTTTGTGTGTATTACTTATTACTCACAGTGCATATCTGTCACGGGGCTTTTGTGTTGCCCCTCTTCATCCCCCCTCCTCCCTCTGCACTCCTCCGTCAACCCCCCCACCACCACCCCCTCTCCCTCCCCTACCACCCTAAACTGTCACCCAGTCATAACATTATTTATGGAGGTCGAACTTCAAGCTGAAATATAAGAGGTCAAAGAATCAAATGGGATGGACCAGGAAAACTGTGACAGCGGGCTGTTCCAGAGGGAAGTCTGGCCAGTGGGACTGTCTGTCTGTCTAATCTCCCATTGGTCAGAACTTTTATGGAGTCGTTCCCGAACGATCTGATCCGTTCGGCGTACTCCTCCTCCCGTTCTGGGCTTTTCTACCCGTGTGCTCGCGATAGCGTCCGGCACGTATACGTGTTGCCCAACACCCTTGGATGTGACCTGGCGTGTAACTGCCGTTCATCACTGTCATGGGCGGAGACGCCATCACTGACCTGTGGAAGGGCAGCCAATGTCATCTGGAGCCTTGTGCCCTTTTACCGCCACCCTTTGACTCCCACCCTCATCCCCTGTCCAGTGACTCTTTATAACCGCCACAGCTGATATATGATGTGAGTACAGGCCACTGTCCATTTCATAGAGCTGCAATTTTTAGTTATTGCGCAGCTGCGGCGGCACAGGAGAAGAGCGTGATAAATATTAGATTAACCGAACTCTTATACCGTTTAACCGGTTTATTTATTTTTGTATTTGGTTTATGTAAGGGGGGGCAGAAGACAGGGGAGTGGACACTGGGGGGGCTGATAATGATGTCGCGAGCAGGAGATTAAATGGAGCTGGACAGCATCTGTGTCATCAAAGCTGTCTGCCGATATCAGCTGCGGCAACCAAATCATGATGTCATCATGTCAACCCGGGGGAGAGGGACACATTTCTTCTTTGCCGTTCTGATTGATTGTGCGCCATAAGGTCATGATTCACCGGACAACAATTTCAAAATAAAAGCACTGACGATTGGGGTTAAAATAAAGAATAAATGATAGTAAAAAGAGAAAAAAACGTGTATTTGTTAAATTTGATATGTTTTGATTTTGTGTGATTGGTGAGTTTCCCTGTGTGTGTCTCTACACGTGTATGTGTGAATGGGGGGTTGGGAGGTCGATCAGTCATACTGAGGAAATGGGGCAATCTGAGCCTGGATGTCAAAGAAGTGATGGATTTTAATGCTGTGATTGTAGTTAATGGCTCTTTAAATTAAATCGAGATTAAACGTCTCTGGCTGCAGTCAGAGCTTGTATGTGCATCAGGCCGGTCCGCCCTCCCCTGAGCACTGATTCTTCCTCCACCTCCTCATCCTCCGCGTGGAGGTAGACCTTCCCTTCTCGGTTTAACTTCAACAAACAGTAATAGATTTCCCATGAAGAAAATGCATTCACGATCACATGGATGCACTCGGTGGAGTTTCTCCTTCTCGCAGTGCGTGTTTATCTTCCCTAATAAATTCAGTTAGTTTGAAAAAGAAATATTCCGAGTGTAATGTCTAATTCCAGATCTAATTCCATTTGCTCCTTTTAAAGTCACAATATTGGGACAGCGAGTTTTAATTGGGCCCATACATCCTGCCGAGGCAGTATGGATTAATTCAAGTATGCTAATGTAATTCAATTTGATACAGTTAATCTTGTACTAATGCAGATTGAAAGATGTGAGGTGCAATCAAATAGCTCTTAGCCCTTTAATTTGCATATGAGTTTTTTTTTTTTTTTTTAAATAAAATTAGTCAATTTGTAATTATGTGACCTGGCCTATAATTAGTTTATCCATCAGTGTAGTTAACTCCCCATCAGGACTATCACAGAGAGAGGGAAGGAGAGAGAGGCTGAGAGTAAAGGACACATTTATCTATTCTGAATGAGAAGGCTCACAACATCAATTTGTCTGTCATTTAATAACCAGCTTCATGGTGAATCATGTGCTGTTTGAGAGGGAGATTCGCAGAGTTAACTGGAGGCTGGTGGGATCTGATCAAGAGGCTGAAAACTGCCTGTTTACATGTAGTTAAACGCGCTACGTCAGTGATTCTTTGCTGCTCTGGATTCAGGGCCCACCATCGGCCCTCAAGAAAATGTTCAAAATAAAAAAAAATAAATAAAACAGCGAAAGAATTATGAATGCATTCATATATTTAACTTTTTTAGTACAATATTATATTATATTATATTATATTATATTATATTATATTATATTATATTATATTATATTATATTATATCATATTATATTAGGGTCATAGGGGTAGCTGACACCACCCTAATCACTTTGCACCATACTGTGAACCTTCCTGTGGGTGGTGAGCCCACAACAAGCTACCCGGGTCTGGACGGTGCTATGATCAGAGCACCTCAGTGGCAACCTGGCAGCTGCTGGATTAGAACCTAAAGCCTTGAGGACCCAAGTCCACTATCTAAACCACTAGGCCACTATATCATATTATTAGATTAAATTTAGATTAGATTATCAGACCAGTTTTAGTATTGAGAGAATAGGAATACCTATTAGTAATCCACTTTGATCTTAACTACGTCATCATTTGGTCAAGAGTGCAAGTCTCTTTGTGTGGAACCCATTGGTTCACTTCCTGGGAACGTTCGTGTCCCGTTAGGGTGGTTGGCTTCCAGTGGGCTCGCCACCTGCAGGAAGGTACAGTGTGGTGCAGTGTGATTTACGTGGAGCAGGTGGAAAAATATATGGTCTTAGCTTTTATTATGTTTTTGATTCCTTATAGATTTGTGCGTGCATTTTTATAGTATTGTTAAGTGTTTAAACATATATAAAGATACAAAACAGTCAGTTTGAGGGAGCATCGGTCAGAGATTCTGTCTTTATAAGCAGGATGAACTGGTTGTTCACCGCATGCTGCTGAGCTTGGCATATCATGGCGTATCTGTGACCGTCTATGCATATAATCCAATTTTATAGACCCTTCTGATTCCATTCAAAGGTGACGTACCCAAAGAAATTGACCTTGTCAGAGATACGGTATTTACATCTCCGCGGTCACTTTTTAGCCTTGTTACATTGCATTTAGAAATCAACAAACAATATCAGTTTGCATAAAAGTGTTAAATGATGTCCTTAGGGTGACAAGGACAGTCAGGATTTGTGGTTTGTGATGGACTGTATTCCCAGATTTTTGTCATATTATCGTGTCTAAAGCATCGTGGAGTGAATGGAAGGATGTCAGATTTGGAAAGATGAGTTCTAAACTGTAGGGATGGGAGAAAATTCCTTCAAAAAGTCAACAGTTGAATGCATCCGAAAACATTAGACTAACATTTCTAACAATAGAAAGCGTGTCATTCTGCTGTAAACACTCATCTGTCTGTGACTCATTCAATTGATCTAATTTGATGACGAGCAATTACTTGCCAATATAAGTTTTTTTTATTTTTTTTAATTGTCATGCTGAACTGAGTCTGTCTCTGTGTCTTCTACAGTGTAAGTGGTCCAGAAAGGGATTCATCAGAACTCGATGGGCCATAGCTGACTGGTGAGTTTTATTAATAAGTCCCTCCGGTGACACTTCCTTCCTCGTCTCTGTTCAACCTTGAATCATTGCAGTGTATGATTGTGATTAGAGATGAAGATCCGACCGTTTGAGTCACTTCTGTCTTCCCCTCGCAGCAGACACAGCTGTGTGCAGTGCAGTTATTAGGGCCGGTTGAGTCAAAGACACTGCTGGATTCTCCCTGGACAGTGGGCCATCGGAGTGAGCAGGGATTTGATTACACATAATCGTGTTAGTCAAGCAGATTCATATGACAGATGACAAAAAAAAAACATGACATGCCGGTGGACCTGAATACAAACGCCTGGGCCTCCTGTGTGCAGCGCAGAGGGGACGGGGGACACGCAGGCGTGGCTGGAGGAGTGAGAGATAGTAATCTAATAGTAGGATGACATGAAAACTAAAGAGCTGAAATGGTACGCATTTAATAGGGGACATGACAAGAGCAGGTGGTGGCGTTGGTGGTATTGGGGCTGGTGAAGAATAGAGAGATCAGATCAGAGATGGAACAGACAGAGTTGGACAGGAACATGCATGTATTCATTTGTCCAGGATGTCACTGCTGAGTAAAAACCTTTTGAGATAAGACGCTTTCCTCCCCTCTGCTGAACGAGATGCTAACAAAATAGGCCAGATTGATGGGCTCAGCTGCAGCGTTCATCACCGGACACTGAGATATCTTGTTTTTATCTGACAGGCCAAACTATAAAAAAAAGGAAATTGATGTTTGCAGTGCTACATGGTGCTTTCCAGCTCACTGGCAGACACGGGCATCCAAAGTAGACTCTTTGTACATTTATTAAATCTTGTTGTTCATTACAGATGATTAGAATTTTATTGTTTTATACTTCAAATGTTTAATGCAATAATGTGAATGTTAAATGTGAATGACAAAAATGTATTGTTTTCTTATTCAACTCCAGTGTTTTTGATCTGGTCAACATTCACCTTTTTCACGATGCTTCCAACCTGGTGGCCTGGGAGAAAAGTCCGTCAGTCTACTCTGAAACCAGGCAGAAGGCTTTGGGCTACGTCTTAGACAGGTACACAGAAAACTTCTCTTCTTACTGGTGTGTGGTTTCAACATAACAGGACAGAGAACAATGATGTTGTTGGAAATGTGAAGACTTTTGCCCTGGTATCTACCCCGATAAGACATTTCTAGATGTTTGGAATAGGAATCATGGTATTAAAAAAAAATCATCATCTGCTGTTTGTTGGGATTTGATCTGGGAGAATTAGTAAAAAAATTAAATTATTACAGCAAATTGGCTTTTAACCAGAACTTTTTGCCAATAAGCTTATCCTGAATAGAAGTGTTTCTGGTTTATATATATATAATTATATATACACACATATCTAAATATCTATCTATGTATATATATATATATATATATATATATACATATATAAATATATATATATATATATATATAAATGCATCAGTACACATGTACACATGTACAATATTTAATGTTCACCAGTCCACCGTTAACATGGACAAATATATTGATATCATATCTGAAGAAAAAAAAAATTCCATACTGACAGACTCCAATATTGTCCTTATGGTTGTCTTTGAGATGTGACAGTAGTTGGTAGTCAGTCCTCCCCATATAGTCTGATGGTCCACCCACTCTCTCCATTCAGTCAGTGAACGTCACAGGAAGTCAACCTCATCAGGTCATTGTAGACGACCATAGACTAGACTAGGAGACCAATGACTTTGACTGTAGGATAGACAGGACTTTTTAGTTTGTTTCTTTTCTATTCTGGAACAATCTAATGTATATAAATGTAATGTAATGTAATGTTTGTGGTCTTGTTTCTGTTCCAACCAAGATGAAACAGGTTCTTTTTTTTTTACAAAACAACTTCATATTTACAAAATAATCTCTTTAATAAACTTTAGCTCAACATGTTTAATTTAGGCTTTAAACTCATATAATTTACATGATTATTCCAGAATAATAAAGGCTAAATTAGTACATAAATAAATCAACATTCAATTTTCTTTCTGTAAACAGAATGAACAGATAGGCAAATATCAAGAAGTAGAAATAGGTGTTGTTTCTTTATATGTGGCTCATCTTATTAATAAAATGGAAAAAATATGCAGATATAAAACTAATTTCACTAAAATTTCCCTTAATTGAGATGGAGATTATAATTTAACATTTTAAATTTAGATTAATTTTCACTCCTCCTTTAACCCATTCATTTTCACTGCCCCAGTTCTGTCCCAGACAGTTCTGTGAGTCACTTTACTATTAGGCAGGTTCTGATCCAAAGTATGTAAGAATCCATAATAATGTAAGGTGAAGGATGTAAGATCCTTCACCTTACATTAAAGATGTTTGATTGATTCGGTTCGGGGGAAGTTTTAGTAATGTAAAAGTAATGGCTGGGATTTCTCTCCACTGCTTTGACTAAACAGCTTAGACTGTGGTCTCCGTTCAAAGCTCCACCGTAATGTGATTTATGTGATATCCATTTGCAGCAGAGCAGAATGATAGAGTGCATGGTGCAACCCCTGCTCTTTACCTGGCCACGCTAACACTGAGTAAGAGCCCGGTCCCAGCCTGGGAGCAGGTGACCTGCCATTCAGGCGGCATCAGAATGCACGGACGGGCGGGCGGGCCGCGCGCTGTGAATAACTGCACGGATATGGGAGGCATACATTATCTGGGGGCTTTCTGATGTGCATGAATTATGAGGCACTCGCTAAAGTATTGTCTGTGAGGTAATATTTTACCTGTGACTTCACTCTTGATTTGATGAAAGAATGGTGCTCCTATAATGGACAGGGAAGTGGGAGTGTTTTGAGAATACGGCAGCTTTAGCCATTTTTATGACGCCGTAAGTTACCTGGATTTACTGACATCTTGATGGTAAAAACACCTTTGTTGTTCCATGCCTTGATGCCTCATCTTCTCTTTTTTTCCTGGCCATTTCATCACGTGTTTGCCGGTGATTTATGTCCAAACGTTCCCACCTAGGCGAAATCCCTGGACATTTTTTTTTTTTTTTTATTATTTGGTGTCTAAGGAGATTTGAATGGAAGTGGTGTTTGGCTCAATGGCAGTTTTCATGCTGCCTCTCCAAATCCCCTAGTGTTGAGATGGTAACCTTGCTGTTACTTCTGGGCCATATCATTTAAAGGTTCTGTTTTGACACGGCTGGGGGAGTGGTGTGTGACACTATGGTGGAGAGATTGTTATATGCTCCAGCTATCCCAGTATCCTGGGTGTGTTGGGAAGGACGAGGGGGTTGTTAGGTTGGGGGGGGGCACTGTGCCTTAGTCAGTCACTTTGGGGGAACTGTCGGGTGTAGATCCGGAGCACCGGAGTGAGAAAAAGCTGGTGGCGCAGAGGGAAGAGAGGAGGAGCACAAAGGGTGCTTGGGCTCTGTAAAGGGCAGTGAATAATGGGTTGGTGCTTTCACAGAGGCTGCTAACCTTTTGGCAGCCACCAGCAAACTCCATTCTCTTTCTGCCGATCTGGGAGGACAATATGCCAGGACGGGGCTTTGAATGAATCGCTACCACCAACAGTGTTCCTATTCAGCGGCTGGTTGGGAACCATCTTTTTGGCCATTGTCCTAACTCTGACTCCTACCCCCAGAAAACAGGGCAGGAAAAGGAGACAGGGGGAATATCTTAAGCCAAACTCCCCCCACCTCCCCTGCTTTCCCCACTTCTCTCCTCTTCTCTGAGCTGTAATCTCTCACCCCAGAAAAGGAGAGATCAGGGAGGGTATTACCGTTGAACACGCCACAGGCTGAGCTCCTTGAGGCGGCCGGCAACCGGAGCTGATCACACAACACCGCTGGGGTACACAGCCGCCTCCGCCGCCGCGCTGCCGGCATCGAACTTGTTCTCCGTCTTATCTCGGGCCCAGGCCTAATAATGCGGCTCCCAGCCCATTGAGAACACATCTGATAAGCCTTTTCCTCTGTGGCCCTTTTAACTGCTAAACGGTGTTTATCTCCAAAGTGCTCTAAGGCCTCTGGGGAACAATGCTGAGAAGGAACAGCATTTAGCCTCACCATTGAGTTACATCAAAACAGCACTGCTGCACAGGCTGCATTGATGAGTGGCCCCCACTTCCAGGAGAGCGAAACACAGCCCTGCTTGAAATGCATCCCCTGCTTGTTTTCCTGTGCTTTGAATATGGGGATATATATCGCTGAGAGCCGCTGAGAACTTTTATTTCCCTCCGTCGTCCCGGCTGGACGTAGCTGAGCCTGGTCCTGCAGACAGCATTGTACAGTATTATAATTAAACCCGATTTTCTTGCTCTCAGTGTAATAATAAAAAAAAATGCACACGTTTTACTCCATACTTTCAAAACCATCTTGTGAAAATATTGCATTTTGACGATTTATACTAAATTCCGAGGCATTTGGTGATTGTGCTTTCATGCATAATTCCGATGGAAAAGCTCATTTATTAAAGTGATGCTGAAAATTATAGCCTCTCCGCGGCACGGAAAAACAAGAGTGTTAAATGAGACCGTAAAATTGAAACATGGGATAAATTCAACTTTTTTTTTTTTGCTTCTGCTCACTCGTCGGAAAAAAGAAATCCTTTTGTGTTTCAGCGTTTGTTTCCTTTTTATAAAACCCCATTCAGAGCGACTGCTCCTGTTCAGGGGAGAACAGTTTTACATTACAACTGTGAAATCCAGGCATAAAGGCGTCCTTTGTGACGCGCCATTATTTTCACACAAATATAGTCCATTGTCACAGTGCTGAAGTTAATTTGATCAACATTGGGGACATTTAACAGTTTTGTTCGCTGAAAAGACCTGTTTCATGCTCATTTCGGGGGCATTGAAAAGCAATGATTGGCAGAAAAATAATGTTGCTGTTAACAATTCAAAGCAATTAGTTTCCCATGGGGAGGCAGTGGACTGCACTGGCCACCACACAGCGATGTTTTGTCATTTTATAGAGGGTCATCAGTCAACTGTCACTGTGTCTCAAAGACCTCTCCAATCTAAATGTTTCCCTTTAGGCTTTTCCCAGAACAACAGGCTGAAAAGGGAGAGAAAGGACAACTAGTCTCCAGCCAATAGGGCTGTTGAGGGAGGACCTGATAATCACATGGACGTCCCTCCCTAAAGTATTAATAATTTATTACACTTTTTTATGAATCCTATTTCTGCTAAAAAGCATACTGTATGGTTTAAAAAAAATGTATGTATATTCTATGTAGGGCGGTGACTGCCTGAACAAACACTTATTTTATTCAGTTTCTCCACATCAACCAAGTTAAACCCATAACATGTTTGTGCATAAGGAACCAGCTCACGTTGCGTCATACTTTTAATAACATTATATAGTATATTTTTAGTCAGCGTTCTGACATTTTAAAAGATGTCCTCCAAATGGTAATCTGGCCATTCCGATTTAGAAATAAACGTCCACGTTCAGGTGGTATTTTTCATTTCTGTGAGTGTTCACTCCATTACAGTATATTATATCTTGGACATCCTTCTGCTGCATTTTCACTTTAAAGTGCTAATCTGGGCAAACACATTGACATTTATTTTTAAAATGCACAGAACGTGCTATGACTCAGTTCATTTTTCAGGAGCTGGATATTACAAAAACAAACCAACCCTCCAAAAAAAAAAAAAAAATCTGTCAGGTATTATTTAGTGTTTCACTTCCTGGGGAAATATTTGCTCGCTGCAGCATTGGTGTGTCAGTATTTCATCATGTATTGTCCTTTTTCATAAGAAACAAAAAAAAAAGTAGTGTGTAGCTTCTGGTGACCTGACTGACTGACACTCCTGCGTGGGAATCGTCAACTGCAAAGTTGTTATTTAATTTCCTTCAATAATTTTGTCTAAGCGGCGTTAGTTTATCTTAGTTCTTGTTTCAAGCATTGTTTAGATCCAGTGTAGAAGACTACAAGGAGAATTTGTATCATAACGGCAACTAAGACCATGGAGGCAGCCATGTTGATAGACTGTTGTCAGTAAGATCACCTGTCGAACCGTGCAACTGCAAATCAAAATCTTATTACGCCCGAAAGAGGTTAGTTCTGCATTAAATGGAGATCGCCATGAAGAATTGACAGAAGAATGGAGTTGCGATTAACTTTTGACGTAAGATCTATTATCACTCGTTTGGAGTGACCATGTATTTCGGAGACGTCGGAGTGAGTTGAGATGATAATATGGTTCCTCTCATGTCCCCTCATGTAAACCTGTGTGCAGCCAATTTGCATAGAACACAACTGTAACTCTTGTTATTAAAATTAACTCACTCATAGATGGGGATCTACCTGTAGATCTCCAAAGGAGTGTTGGTAGATCCTGAGCAATAGCATAAAAAAATAATATTAATTAAGATTAGAGGTGTAATTGGATATCAAGATGCTAATCACTTGGTTAAAATGAGAATCATATTGGTATTGAGTCAGACAGTATAACATATACATAACATAACGTAGAGAATACGATTTACAGTTTATATATGCAAATATATTTAGAGTTTTTAATCTAGGTAGATCACTTTAACCTGGTCATTTGAAAGGTAGCTCACAAGACAAAAAGGTGTGGACACCCCCTGTTGTTAAGTGTCTGCGTCCCCAGAAGTCAAGACCAAAATGACAGTGTAGAAAGCCGTCTGGAGTAAGAGATGTCAACATGCATTCCGGGACTAAGCTTCACTTCTCAGCACAGATGTCTTCTTCGTCTAACCGCGTGGACAGTGCTGAGCCGATTTATTCGTTAACCTCTGAGTGACCGCTGTAACATCCTTGCCCGCCTCCCCCCCGCCCCAGTTCCCTGGTCCAGCATCTTTCCCTGGGCTGTCCCTGGTGGGATGGGCGTTGCTGAGAAGCTTGGGTCCTAACGTAGAGAGTGAGGAGAAGCCTACAGTGTCAAAGGTCTGGTCAGGGGCAGTCCCGGTCCTTTTCAGAGAGACGTCACCCAGCACATTCTTCACAATGTTAACATTCTCCCATATTCTCAACATTTACTTACAATGGATGGCCGCATTGAGCCGGGCCATTGTGTGCAAAGTCCAATCTGACTGGCCAACTTATGGTAAGTCATCTTGTCAATATAATCATGACATGGCCCCCGGGTGCACCCTCATAATCCCATATAGACTGTCTATTAGGGCTCAGTTTAGCTGTCAGTCACGGTGCATAATCTGCCCAGGAGTCAGGGAAGGACCGAAGGACAAAGAGAATTAATAGAAGGCTGGAATCATTGAGCCCAACCTGGTTATTTGTGATACTTAGATGCTCTTGGTATCTATGAAGCCCCTTTTTGCATGTTGGTTCCCTCCTGCCAGGGTCCGTCTGTGTGTGGGGGGCAGCAGGACCGTGGAGAGAATACGCCCGGGTTGCATTGTGCAGGTAGTTTAAGGAGCCTGGGAGCAGAGCTGTGGACCATGTTATAAATTAGCGTCTGACCCCTGTCTTTGTGTGGCCCATAGGAAGGCCTGACGACGGCCCCGGCCCAAAACTCAGTGAGAACGGCCCCTGTGAAGAGCCCCTTTCAGGGGTGTCACCGCGCGATGAATTGGCTCGGAGAAAGCATGTTTATAGACTGTGTGAAGGAGTGCGTCTTTGTGTGAGAATGTCACTGACACTGTAACAGTTTGCTTGAATGGACTATGATGACGAAGCTAATGCGGGCCCCCGCCGAGGGCGAGGGTCAGCGCAGGGGTTGGACCCCCCACCCTCAGGGCTCTTTCAGTCCTCGGAGCTGTAAGTAATGTCGCAATTCTTCGTTACCGCCACAAAAGGCCCCGAGGAAAAAGTCAACTTTCACACCAGAGGGTCACCATGGGTGCTTTAGGAAATGATTGTGTAAACACATTGTTACCTTCTGACCTGTGGCTGAGTGTCGGACAAAACAGCCAGGATGCGGGTATTAGACATGGCTGTTAGTGGGATAGAGAGGAACACCCAAACACTCGTCTAGCTACGCTTTCCTCGGCTTCTCTCGACTTTACGTCTGAGAAGCAGAGATGGTTCTTCTTCACCTCGGTTGTCATTCCGCGCTGACGACAGAGGCAGTGGTAACATCTCTATTAGGGACAAGGGATACAGGAGTTCCCACGCCAAGCAGCGCTGACGCTGACGTGTATTTGCTGGCGTTTTACTGCCTGCTCCATTCAGGCCGACAGGATAAACTCACCACTAACCCTGTTTAAATAGGACTGAGTCTCTTAGCAGCAGAATGTGAAGTCATTAATGACATCACTCCTTGTTTGAGAGTATTAATGAGCTGCTGCGACCACACACACTTTCACACACAGCATTTCATCAATAGGGTATAAACTCATCCTTTTTACTAAAAGTAGTACTACATTGGTCCTGCAACAGTATTATTCTTCAGTCAGATAAACAAAACAGCATATTATATATATATATAAATAGTTATATGGCAAATGTGTCAAACTCATTTTTTTTCTGGGGGCCATATCAACAATACACTTTCATTAGGGTGGGTTGCAGATATAACTCCTCTTTATTATCAATATAGTATTTATACATGTTACTGCAGTTGAATATTATTCATTTAAGTAAAAAAAAAATCATAATTGTGTAAAAAAACAACTATTAATTTATCACATAAAGAACCTTTGCTGTTAAAAGATTATGAAATTCTTTGTAATCTCCCATGGGCCTTAAAAAGTGATTTGACGGGCCACATTTGGCCCCTGGGCCTTGAGTTTGACACATAGGCTATATAGCAGGGGGGCCCAATAGGTGGATTGGGATCAGGTATATCCTGATACACACACTGATACGCAATACACACAAAACATATATACATACAAATAATGCAAGTAAACAGTATAATATATGATATATATTAATGAAGGGAAAAAGATACCCAGTTTATATAGGTAAATATATTTAGAGTTTTTAATCTAGGTAGATCACTTCAGCCTGGTCATTTGAAAAGTAGCAAAAAAGTGTGGACACACACATCAAATTCATTGAAAAATGGTTAAATATTATTTTTGAATAAATGTTATACAATACAATAATTCATTATTGTATTGTAAAAATAAATTTATACTGTATTTTATACTAAAATACATGTTTAACCCATAAATATTTATCATCCCCGAAAAAAAAAATCTTGTGTGTGACATATGACATATCACTAATTAATCTACTGAATATGGGTAATTAGAATATTTTTTTAAGTAACTTTTTATTACAAAACTGTACAGCTTTGATTATTATCATTATTAATAATAATACATTTAAGAAACATTTATTAATACATAAGAAGTAGTAGTAGTACATTTATAAAGTTACAACTCAGCCTCCATGGGGAACTGCATTGCCAATGTGGCCCCCCTAGTAAAAATTACTTAATTACTTATTACTTTGACACTAATACCCTGAGGAAGATGTGGGTAAACTTCTAAAGTCGACATTGCAGGGAAAGTGTAATCACAATATAAACTTATAGTATAATTTAGATAAGTTTGTAGGGCCGGGTTACATGGCAGAATGGGCCACATCCAGTCCCCGGGCCTTAGATTGCAGATAACTGCTCTAAAAGGAAATTTAATGATGTCAATTCTGCAAACATTTACTTTAAACCATATTCTACCTTCACTTTTATTTTTTTTTTTCTGAAAATTAATGTAGGGAAGTCATTTTCGGTATTATTTGTCTATTTCGTGTGTTTTTTTAAAGAATAAGTATAAACATATAAATTTATGTGTCTTAAACCTGGCTTAAAGGATCACGTAGTCTTATCTGGGACCACAAAAATTCAACATCAACACATTTTTCTGCAAATTATACACAATAATTAATTTAAAATGTTTAAGATTTCATTGTTGACATTAGATGTTGTGTTGCAACTTGGTTCCCAATGACTTGTCCACCTTGAAGCTCTGTGTCACCGTAGAAAAAGCAGGGGGAGCCGAATTGACGATGTGCTACCTCATCACTTCTGTTCGCCTCTCCTCCGTAAACCTGTTACCATGAGAATCTCATGATTCACACAATCATTTGACACAGTTGCCCTCAAACCCGGGATGAGCTCGGACAATAAATCAATAAATTTAATTAGTTAATCGGCAAAAAATAAGTCAGTCCTCGTGTTGACCCCTCGGACTAGGAAGATGATCCAGTTTGTGTTTTAATAAAATACTCTCCATTTAATATAATAGCTGTCTGTGTTCCCTGCTTCTTGCCTCTGCAATCACCTTCCCCTCTGCGCTGTCCCTGCTCTGCCTGTGTCCATGCTTTACGACAGCCAGCCCCGGCTGAGACCCACCGCTAAGAAGAAGCTTCTTCTCTCTTTACAACCTCATAAATATATTGTTATCAGGGCCTGGGAAGTCTACGGCGAGATTTATCTGCACGATTAGTGGAGAAAGCGAGCCAAGCATCCTGAATCATTAATTAAGAGGCTGTGCTACGTCCACCTTAATTTCCAATCTGTGCTCTGTGGAAGAGCTACTTTTTAGAAAGTGATGAGGCAAAGGAGTTAATTATATGTCACTTAGATGTGTGTATTTTCTCAAGCACTCAGATGCCGGTGTCGTGGCAGGCTACTGGAGATTTAGAAAAAGTTCACGACTGAAGATGATCAATACGCCATGAATCCTGTGACACTGTCAAGACCGTAACAGCAATGTATTAGCTGTATTTAAAACATTTGCCCGACAAGATACGTAAATTCCGCCTTATTTAAAGAGCCATAAAAAGCATCAGATGATTATTGATGGCGTCCACCGTGGCTTCAGTCCTGCAGAGGCCTCAGAGGAGACAGTGCCCAAACTGTAGTTGTTTATTTTTCCACCATGAACTCAATAAATCATTTAACAGGTCAGAGGTTTTGGTGTTTCTCTGTGGTTGTCATCATTAGTGTCACTAAGGTCTTTACCTCTTCATTTAGTTCCTGTAACTATGGTTAAGCACAAGCAATATTTAATTCAGACATTTTTTTTGTTTTGTTAATTTGTTATTGTAAATGTTGTACACTGTGGATGCTCTATTTATTATTTTTATTATTACTCATCTTTATTTTTAATTGTCTAAAATAAATTATTAATTAAGAGTGTTTTCAACATTTTTGTTAAAATTTAAGTGGTCAAAATAAAATATATAATTTATTACAATACAATTTGCTAAAGTAATATTTACTATTAACTATATATATATTTCTCAATTTAAAGCAACAAATGAAAATCTGACTCTCACCTATTAGTTAAATTGTGTCTTCTTTTTTTTTTTTTTAAACCAAATCACACTGTTCGGGTGGCTTGTTCCTGATCTAAGTATCCAGGCCACTAGGTGGTGCTGTGACCCTCATTAAAAACAACTCCAGGTCAGGGGAGATGATTATAATTTGCATTGCTAATGCTGTCAGGGCAGTGTGACTTTTCCATGATAACAGTGCTACTGTGCTACTGCGGTGAAGTCCAACTGTCACAGCCGTGTTCTGGTTATGACTCTGGTGATAGTTGTAACTGACTTGTGCTTGTAATGTTTTTACAGGATCACAGACCAGCGCTATGAAAAGGTGCCGTCTTTTGTCTTCGGGGACTTTAACTTCAGGTTGGACTCTAAGCAGGTCATTGAGGTGAGTGCAGTGATGGGGTTTTTATGATTGGGAGATCGAGGGGTGTTGACTGTTGCGTTCAATGTCCCAAAATCTATACACAACTGGGTGCTGATATTTTATATACATGTGCAGTTGGGTACTTCAGAAGTCCCAGTAATATAAAGTGCATGCGTGCTTATGTTTGTGTGTATTAGAGAGGGAGAGCAATATAGTAAAAGTGGTTTTAGTAGCCCCCTGTCTCTTTAGAGTTATGACTCATTAAACACCTCACTGTGGCTGGCCCAGCTGTGTTTGCCAACTGAGTCTCCGAGTGCATTGTTATGTTATGGTGCCATTCACTGCTCTTTCACTCTCCCTTCCTCTCCTGCTCACACTCTCCCTCCCACCTTTCTTCCTCTACCTCCTCCTCCTGGTGCAAATGAGGCCAGTGAAAGCCAAGGTAGCGCAGTCGTTGATGCGACGGAGGGGGCGCGGGGTGGGGTGGGGTGGGGAGGGAGGTTTAGCGGCATAACAAGTAATAAAGGCCCACCACCGACGGTGGGCTTCAATGATAAGAGAGTGGGAGAGCCACTTGTTGGCCAATCCTCTCCCTCCTACTCTGCACAATGGTCATCAAACCAGTGGCTCTGTTCAAGGTGTGGGCTTTGTTTATTTCACTTAGAGTCTCATTCATGAGAGAAAGGAAGAGGAGGATGAACCTACTGAATGGTATGGTTTTGCTTAAATGACTAAGGAAGGACTTCTCTCTGTGTGGCACAGCTGCAGTTTAGTCATCCCGCCTCTAGGGGTGTAATGAAACCCGATCCTCTCCGGAGCTCCCATTTAAGTTGGATCACGATCACATGTTTTTACTCAGCCGTCGGTAAGGAAACAGTTACCGGTCGTCTCAAAGTTTGTGCAGTACATTAAATTTTGGTGCAGTAATTCGCAGTAAGCCTTGGATCATGTGAAGCTGTGACGCTCTGCAGCGGCTGATGTTCAAACTGTGAGGCCATTCAGAAGGTACAGTAGCTCTCACTGTGAGACATGACCCTGGCTGACATCCACACCTAAACACCTCAGTATCGGAAACATCTGTCTGTTGGATGAAATGTAATCAGTGCAGTGTGGTTTTGGTTATCTCAGAGGTTTAAATTCAGCATCTTTGTAAAATAATGTATTGTGTGACTAAGGCGCCCTACTGTAAGCCCACAAAGCAGGTAAACTAAGGCCCGCGGACTGGAAGTGGCCCATTTAGCATTGTAATATGGCTCGCCAAATCTGTCCATCCCATAGAAATAGTTTGTACATTGATCACACCTCCTTTATGCATGAGTCTTACATGTCACTATCACCTGATCCGTAACCTGGTCCCTGTCCCCAATTTTAGGAGTGTCTACAAGTCAAAAATCCTACAGGTTACCTACAGGTCACCAACCTCCTAGCCCCCATAGTCTACCTAAGGTCCAAGAACAACACTAGTCCAAAATGGGTCTAAATGGTTCTGTTTTTGTGATTTTGAGCAGAGGTTACACTTAGAATGATATTCTGATGGGGGCAGGCGCGATGATCACTACAGTTTGTCCCGGAACTTTTTATTATCACGTTGTTCGGTGTGACTGCATCAAACAAGTAGCTCATTATATCTCTGAGTGTCCTTGAAGTGGCTCTCGGTTTGAAAAAGATCAGTGACTCCTGCATTACATTATATTCAGTATATGAGGACACTGAACTTAGCCTTTTGTTACAGCTTTTACCAGAAATTCAGTTTTTTGTCAGCATCATATATTTCTAAAATCATTTTTAGACTAACACTTCACATTTTGCAGTATTTATGTCAGTTGTGTTAATGCATGGTTGCCAAATAGGTAGATCAGGATCTACCAGTAGATCTCCAAAGAAATGTTGGTAGATCCTACACTAGTAGTAATTTTATTTCAAGATGCTAATCACTGGGCTAATGTAAGAATCATATAGGTTTTAAGTCAGACAGTAGAACATATACATACAAAATGTAGAGAAGAAACTATTTAGTTTATATGGGGAAACATATTTAGGGTTTTCAATCTAGGTAGATCACTTCACTGGTCATTTGAAAAGTAGCTCACAAGACAAAAAAGTGTGGACACCCTCGTATTAATGAATACATCTAAGAATTGTATTATTATTTTTTTTAATCAAACACAATTTAATCAACTCCAGCTAATATATCAAAAGTCCAATTTCTGTGATGTTCCAGCTTGACAAAAACCCATCTGTTACCTCTCACACCATATTTTTCTAATGCACCTTGGCCACTTATTCCCACCAATTTGTTAGGCCGAAATGATTCAGCCTTTGAATCAGACTTTCACTCAGAAAGTTCGAGCTCTGGGCTCTGACATAAACCTCTCAATGGCCTTCAACTTCCATCTGGTTCAACGACAAGAAAAGACTAATGTCATCTGTGAGAAACTCACCATTAAAGGGGGCAGCACTAACTCCATATAAACGCGTCCACTGCAACGGACAAGCTGTCTGATTTAACGCTGACCCTCGTGTGCGGCCGAGAGAGCCGTGCCTTCTCCAATAAACAAATGGGTTGCAACCTTGGTGCAGGATGTAACTCACAGAAGGGTGGCCGTTTTAAGCCCTTTAATGACAATTAATGTCAACAGGACAATTAGTGCACATCCACTGAAGTGCTTAACTGTAGATGGGCCGGTGGTGGATCGATCGGCCATACTTATTCGAAGATTGATTCAGACGGAGAGAGGCTGCCTCTAATTCTCACCGTCTGACTCCTGATTTTTTATTTTTTTTGCTTTCTTCATGATTCTCTCTCCAAGTTCAATCAATAGGACAGAGTTCAGAGCTCTTCAGATGAATGGACACTTTTCCTGGTGTTAAGCGAACATAATGATCACAAAAATTACCCACTGGTCTTTTTGATTCGAAAAAAATCAAAGTACAACCATCCCCCCATCAGGCCTCACTTTGAGAACCATTGGAACAGAAAGTACTCCGGTGCGATTGTCCACAGCTGCACACTAACACCACTTCTCGTCTCCTCTGCTGTTTGCTACATTGTCCACAACTAGACTGTGGACAGCCTTAGCTCCTCCCTTCCTTCACCCTCCCTTGTAAATGAGTAGATGGGATGAACGGCTTTAAGAATATATTCTAAGCATATATGTACAAAATGAGGTTTTGAAGGAGGTAAATTTGTTATTGTCACCAGACAAATTCCAGGTGCCACATTCCTGGCATGCTTGCGCGGCAGGATCAGTAACCAAAGGCCTGCAGCCACCCCCTTCTAACCAGCCCGGGCAACCCCATTAATTGTGTCCGACAGAGGGAATTGGTTTCAATTGACCCCCATTCAGCGGGGCCTTTGACTGTCAGACAAAGGACACAGCCACGTGGAGACTAATGCTAGGGCTGAGCAGCCTGGAGGTGGTCCAGTCCCCGACAACCTTGTCTTTCCTCTCCCATGGGTCTGATCATGCCTTGGCTTGATCATGCTTTGCATCATTGCTGATAAAACAGGAAACGCTCAAAGGAAGCATTTTGTCTGCTAAATCAGATACTTCACAGTCCGCTTGCCGATTTGCCGTCGGCCTGTTTCTTTTATTGTGGGCTTGAATGTGGCTTGATCACAAGTGCTCAAAGGAGGATTAATCCTCATAATGACCAGGTCTTTGTTGCACCGTTCTGCAGATGTGTAGAACTGAAATGAGACCACAAGTCCTTACTAATAAAACCAGGGAAGGTTGAAGAGTTCTTCAAAGTCTGTCATGTTTTTTCGCCTGCATTGATAAGCAAAATTCGGCCCTAAAAAAAAAAAACAGTAATCAACATATTTTAGTTTTATTATTGGCCTCAAGAACACAAAAAAAAAAATTGTGACTATTACTCGAAATAGCGCATTTTGAGTAATTGACTTTTGTCTCATTTGCCCATTGATAAACAAGGAATTGTAGAGGGACACCTGTTGACAAGTCAGCTCTTTGACAGTAAATGTGGCATCCAAGCAATTGTAGAGTGTTTAGAAAAAATATATGTATATATTTGAATATATGTGTATATATAAACATATATTTTAGAAATACTATTGAATATATCATAGAGTATTAAGAGAATTTACAATATTATAAAAAAATATATGTGTATATTATGTATTACATAGATATATACATATAGAGTATATAATATATTATGCACATAAACAGTATGTATGTATGTACAGTATACTTATATTTTATCTTAAACCTTAATAATTGCTAAGATGCAGTGTTTAATGTCACTGACATATCAAAAATTTATATGCGCTGTATACATATAGTAAATATACATATATACAGTATGTATGTGTATATATATATTTTTTTTTATGCTAGGTTTCTTTCAATTCTGTGTTGATTTGAATGTTTATCAACTATATATATATATATATACATATATACATATATATTTATATATATATACATACATACATATATACATATATATTTATATATTGGTAACATTTGGGGCTCGGTCTATGTAGCCTGCTGTACAGTAGTCAAGTTGTTACAACAGTTGGCATTACTGGCACTACTCTAAAGTAAAGTAATCAATTGTAATCTCAGTGGCTGTAAATATTGGACTAAAACAAAAGATTTATCTTCATGTCAGCCATGTTTAACCGTGTTCAACCTTGAGCTGGAACAAGGTCGAACAACTCTTGCTGACCCAATTGTACAACAGCAAACACAGTTGTTCTCCGGTCCATTCTTGTGTTAGAAGGTGATGTAAACTGCCTATCGGAGTGTAAGAGAGTGTGTTTCCCTTGAGGTGGCCAGTGGCTGTAAATCATCCGTATCGATGACAGTCTCAGGGCTTCGTGCCTGGACTCCTAGTATATTTAAAGTCCCTCCTAATTAAACTTAATAGAATGTAAATTTAATATCTGCAGAGATTGTGTGCTGCTGGCCAGCCTGCTTTAATTTAAGGATTGATAGAGGCCAGTAGGAAGGTTAATTGCTGACTTGATCTACTGTCCCTGTGACATGGCGTGGGGGCTACTTTAATTGGGCCTGATCTGCTGCTACATGATCAGATTTCATTAGACTGGCTGGCTTTCTAACAGGGTTGAAACAGCGCCCCCTTTCTGCGCTGCCGGAAATGCAGCAGGCCGGCCCCGCATCAATCTTCTTTCCTTTGTCCTGTGTCCTTTCTCTTGCTTGAGCAGCATGAAATTAAAGGTGGGGCACCAGACTGGCCCCTCTCCTAATGAATGCTGTAAAATGCTTGATAATGACAGGCCAACATGATAGATCATTCATTTTTCACACTCTAGACTCAGTCACTGGGCATACTCATAATGGTGAAATTGGAAATATATGTATGCATGTATAGATATCTTCCATATGACTACTTCCATATGTTCACGGTCAGAGAGGAAAAAGCCTGTTTTTCATAATTTTTTTATTTAAAAAAATATGACTCTGAAGTCTATCACCTTCTTCTTTTTCTTTTTTTACAGCACCAGCTTTAAAACAGAAATATTTGGTTTGATAATTGATATGAACTTTTTTCATGGTTGATATTCTTAACTCCCATAGTGCTTTGCAATAAAAGACTTTACAAGAGTCTTATGTAAAAGTTGAAGCTTTTATTCTCTCAAAAGGGTTAATTTGCAAATGTAAACACTGAATCTTCCTAATTGTGTTGTGCAATCTTTATTTCTTTATCATGGATTTTTTTTACAAAAAATATTTATTTAAATATTTACAGCATTTTTGGGGGATTTTAGAAATAACAATAGTGCTTGTCTAGCTAATCTACAATTTATAACAGACAAGTTGACTCTAGTCCTTAGTAAATCAATTAATTTCACACCAAAAAAAAAATCCCTAAACAAATCCCCTTCTTTTTTGTCTGACGTTGACTATCATGTGTGTATATGACCGGCTATAAATCAAAAGGTGGCCAGTGTAATTAAGTGTACACTACATTAGTCAGACTAATTAATTTTGGGGGCCATCCATCCATTAACCACTGGGCCAGCACTGATTGGGCCTCTGTTCTCTGGAACCCCGGACACTAGGGACTCTGACTCCCCTCTGCTGCCCCCAGCCTCCCTAATAAACTCATGTATAGAGACCAAGAGTTACAGATGTATTCATACTGAGTACCTTATCTGACACTGAGTCAGGTTAGGGCATAGGTGCCTTAAATAGACTTACGGTAGAAATATAACTGCGCTTGTACACTGTACTTTGTTAACGAAATTGTTTATTCCAGATTAATAGAATAGATTGCATTACATTTTAGTAGAAATTTACTTTTTTAATTTACTTTTAAATGAGAGTTTTATTACTTTCCCTAAAGGTGGATCTATTTTTGCCTGGTAAACATTGTCAGCAAGGGCTGCCCTGACTATTAACTCAAAAAAGAAACTAAAAAGGGCAGCATCCCCAAAGCCTGTTTCCAGCAGTGTTTACTAACCCTTGTTGTTTGCCTTAGCTGTACTTCTCATCAGTATACACTGTGACAACAACCAGAACAAAATACACAAACAATACTACAGTAATAACCCATAGTTTGATCCAGGCTCACAGGTGAAACTGGTGAATGAGTTATTTTTCTCCAAAAAAAAGAAAAAAAAACACAATACAAGCCTATTATTTGCTCTAAAGAGTCCAATCTATCACAATGAGGAGCCATTATATCACAGCAAACCGGTGTGGATATAGAGGAGACTATTCCCAGTAGACAACAGCGTCTGTTCTCTCTCTCTCTTCTCTCTGTTTGCTTTTGATGCCGATGAATGCAGCAGTGAAGTCACGGAGCGAAAAAAGAGTTCAGCTATGAGGGCGTTACTTGAGCGATGCAGCTTTGATGGGAGTGCTGTCCATATAATTAAAATGCTGGCAAATGAAGAACAAGCTATGGCTTCTGTTGGTCCTGCTCATTAACAACAGGCCATTTGAGCCTGGCGCCAGCCATGCTATTGCCTCTGTGTAATGCGGGTAGGTTGAGGGGGGGTGAGCCGACTGTGACTGGCAGCTGGGAACACCATGCCAACAGTGGGATGGCGTGACTAGCCAAGCCAAGGATGAGCGCAGAGCCTGGCACTAACAGGGCCTCAGGGGTTGACGACCTAGAGGCGGGGGGTGGAAGGGGTTCTGTTGACTTGTAGGTTCCTGAGGTTGACCCCGGTCAAGGATGTAGCCTGAGTTACCCCCTGAGTCTTTCACTACTGGAAATACATTTCTCTGCTAACACTAAATATAAATACATTTCAGTTTGTCTGTGGTGGCTCTCTACCAAAACCCAATGTTAATATCCCCCCATTTAGCAGCAAGATGACAATAATGGGCATAATTAGACAATTGACTGACTGACCGGCAGATCATGAAGCTGACAGGTTGTTGTGATGGGTTTTTCTCCTCCCTGCACAGTTGTCTGCAGGGTTTACTAACATTAGATGACTTTACCGGTGTAATTATAAATAATAAATATAATTATAGTGATAATAATAATAATCAGCATAATATAGTGCAACGTATAATGGTTAGATTTTTTAGATGCATTTTGATGCAAGGTTAAAGTTTTTTTTTTCAAGGCAAGTTTTTTTTAGTTGAAAAACCTGTTGGATGAGATGGGAAATGTTTTCTAAAAAAACCTTTAGTTGTGTAACAAGAACCTTAACTATCACCTGGATGACTAAGATTCTTTATGGACATTTTATTGCTTATTACTAGTGTTAATTGTAATCAGATAATTCAATCAGACTTAACATATATGTACATATTATATAAAGCCTTAAAACATCACTTGAAAATTGCCAAAAGGAGACTTTAGGAGCGTTTTGTTCAAAACAGTGAGGAAAGTTGTGACGTTGGTTTGCTGAAATCTCTCTTTCTCATACATAAATTTATATATGTATATACTGTATATAATAGCTCAAATATACAGCTGCATATTTATATATACATATGTGTATATATATTACATCAAATAAAATTACTATGTTACGCTGGTGTCTGCTTACAGATATTTCAAGCTTAAATGTATCCATTTTAACTTGAATTATTTTATTGTTTTCTTAATGTTTTATCAAAGTTTTTAGATTATGGCATCAAAATAACTATACACCTTGCTGTATATATAAAAAAGAAACTTCTGCTTCAATCATTTCTATCTTAGTGTCTTTACTTTACACTGTGTGTTCCGAGATATTATTCATTACCCGAGGCACAGACTGACAGTGTCTTTTAAACAGTAAGACAACCAATCATCAAAAGTAAAATCCCCTACACTTCATATAAGCAGGATGAGACATTGTCTTGATTCGATTTAAAACTCCATAGAGTTTTAATGCAGACAAGTGTGTTTTGTGTGACGCTGTTGTCAAGGTTATTCAGACGGTGCAACGTGAATTCAAGTGGACTTGATACTGAATCTATGTCTTTTATATTTGATCCAGCTCTTTTTACAAACAATGTAATCTCTGTATAAATCATGAATAATCAGATTTGGCCTCCCGCTCAGTCTTCCTCTACTGCTGCCTTCTTTTATTGATGATTTGTCTCGTCTCCTGTAAGTCATGCCTTTGAAAACACAGGCAAGAAGAGCTAACGGCTAAAAGTGATGCTTTTACTAAGTGCAGATCAAACGTGGCACAAACTGTGAAGGATAGGAATCTCATTGTGCCTGGCACATAGTGTCCAGCTTGTATGATGTAAGTCTATTTTGGACTAATGCAGTCCTCAGCCTTTGTCAAGCACAATCATTGTGTTATTTTGTGGGTGAGGGATGGAGTTGTTGCCAAGATAACAAATGTGGTTTCTGAGCACGTCATCCTCAGAGCCTATTTCCTATATTATTTTCATCATTTGTTTGGTGTAATGCATATGCAAAGGAGCCTTCACGACAAGAATGGATGCACATGGCTGAACTCAAAACTCACAACACAAATCAGTCTCTCTTATTCAACTTAGGCAGTGTTTTAAAACTCACTCTTTGGTCACAGTGACTCGTTCCTTAATGAGCAACTATTTCAAAGCCGTGGCTCTAGGTCCTGATATGGGACGGGAAAGGGTTTTACATGTCCTATTCTTTTTTTTTTTTTTTTTATGTGAATTGTTGCAATTACAAAACTTAAAGATGTTTTTTAGACATTTGATGACCCCACCTACCCCGCAACTAGTGGGATGGGCCCCCAAGGGTACCACATAGGGCTTCCAATTGAATATCGCAGACTGGGTATAAACTTATCATTGTTGTAATGCCTGAATGATAACTCCAGTCACTAGGTGGGAGCAGGTTATACAGTAGTTTGTACAGATAAATATATAAATGTTAGGTTTCTAATTCAATTTCAATTCTTTTGGGGAGGTGGGTCCAGGGGGACGTATAAAAACATATTTGTCCTGAGGGCATTATCCTAAATAAAATAATATAGGGGTATTTTTTTTCTACACGTGTTGTGAGGATGAAGGCCGCGTCTATGTTTATGCAGTAGGCTCCAAAATCTCAATATCCAGTTTCTTAACTAGATGACTTTAAAATAATAAAAAAAGAATGATTAACGTTAAGCTTACGACAAAAAAAATTGACACAAAAACCCTGCCAATTCTATTATTCTATAATTTATTTAGGGTTCTTGAGCAGTGGCACAGTTCAACACATCCTAGACCAGGCATGGGCAAACTAAGGCTGGGGGGCCGGATGCGGCCCGTTGAGCTTCTAAAGGCGGCCCGCCAACCTTTTCCAAATAAAATAATTTATTTTTTATAATTTGTACCTATACTTATACTAGTGCCTTTTCCTAGCAATACCTATGTTTCCCAATTAGATGTTATGCTATTTGAAAATTAGCTCTTTAGGTTTTATACAATGACATTAGCATGCCATTTATCTTAGTTCAAACTAACACTCCCACCTTTCTGCTCTTGACTCGGACTGGGTGTCCAATTTTAGGACCAATTGTGGCCCATGAGTCAAAAAGTTTACCCACATCTGTCCTAGACCAATCCACTAGCTAATTGATGACAGTGCCAACATGGCTGCCTCCATGGGTTTACTTACAGTACTTAAGGTTAGTCCAAAAAATTTTCCACAGTACAACAAATGGATACAGTGCTTTATACATATGCTTAAATACATAATACAAATATTGAAGGAAATCTGAATAAAAGCTGTGCAGTTGATAAAGTTGACCCAGAAATTCACTTCTGCTCTATATTTTTATTTGATCTAATTCAACTGTTCTTCTTCGTACTTTTTCCACTGAAACAAAGATCAAGTAGCAGAGTGGTGAGTTACATCACTGTAGTGGAGACAGTGTTGGCACCATGGGCTTGAACAACTCTGCATCCCAACATTAAAAGTCACTGCGCTCCATTCACACACAAATATCCCATCATATTTAATAGGGCCTATTAAGGGCCACATTGAGAATTCATGGGCCTTTCAGTGAGCCCGCCTCACGTGATTTATCTGTGACAGCCATATTGCCGGGTCCTTTCAGAAGGAGTGGTTCCAGTTTTTGTCTTAGAGGAGGCCCAAAACAATGCATTTCAGGCCCATTTCTCCTACAGGGCCTCCTCTTTCAGGGGGCAGAGAAAGTCAGGGCTGGCCTAACATCTGTTTGTGTCCGGAGCCAGGCGGGACCGAAGGACAGCGTGCTTCGGTGGCCCCCTTCTCCTCTCCCTGGGGGTCTTTGTTCCCGATTTCATGCTATCAGAGCGGCAACATGTTTTCCTACGCAGAGCTGTCAGGGGCATAAAGGGCCCTGAGTGGGGTCACATCAAGAGGGATGGGCATGAAAAATTGGTAAAATGTATCACAAAGCCCACCCACAAGATGGTTGCCTAGCACCCTGTGTTGGGCCTAAAGGCCCTCCTCCTCCCCCGTACCTTCCTCTTCCCCTTTTCCTTGGCTGAATTACACCTCTTTCTCCACCCTGCTGGACAAGCACATCATTTAAATGAAATGGTGCAAACAAATTAAAGGGTGGTGCTCCAAATGAATCAATGTTCTTTGTGTGTTACAAGGGTTTTTGTGCTTTGCCACGATCTTCTCCTCCAATGCACACTGAAGGAAGGAAGATCACCTGGCTGTAAAAACACTCATGTGTGATGGTAGCGCAACAGTTAAAACAGCAATAACAATACAAAATCTGTATTGTCAGAAACACAAAATTTGTTAAATCATCGTTCTATTTAATTTAATTTCTTCCACGTTATGAAATGGAATAAAACCTAAGATCTGTTATATCTATAATACATAGTCAACAATATTCTACAAACTCTCAACACGAGTAATTATCTCTTAGTCTAGATCAAGTATACAATTTTTATGACAAATTTCATCTTAATATTTTAGTTTGACTAACATAAGTTTATTAATTTTGTTTCAATCAAAACCATTACGCAGCCATGTTGCCAGAATCAGCTTCCTGATTGATCTAGCCCAGGCCTGGGAAATTATTTTGTCTCGCGGGCCACTTGTGGTACTAAAATTAGAACCACAAGCCTGTTTAAGACCATCTATTGGGGAAATGCTGGCTTTGCAGGGAAAAGGTAGAAGGATAACAATAATATAAATTAGAAGTAAAATTTTGAAAAGTTTGGTGGGCCATATTAAAAAGCCAAACAGGCCACATCTGGCCCCCGGGCCTTAGTTTGCCCAGGTGTGGTCTAGCACAATCACATGTGGAACCCTGCCACAATTCAAAAGCCAAAATTATATTACCCTCTGAAGAAATAGGTTCTGAAGGCTTGGCCTTAAAGCCCCATAAAGATTGAAAAGGAAAGATTGCCACTAACTCTTTGCAGGCTAAAATTATCTTTTTTTTTTTTTTTTTCTAAACCTAAGATCCTGCATTTATGAGATAATAGGGTTGGCCTTCCCTACATGAACATGGGTCAACTCTTGTTCTGTGCATATTTATTTTAAGCAAAAAAGAAAGAACAAATATTTTTCACACTGAGCCTAATTATTTTTCTGCGTGAGAAAGAAAGAAAATGGATTACATTGAGTGAATAAATAATTCTCAGCCTATGCTAAATGCGGATGCTGCCTGTCAGAAGTCATCCACCTACAGATGTATTTTCTGTTTGTAATGCAAAGGTCTAAAATCCTAACTGTGCAACAGTGTTTTTGTTACAAACAATACCCCTGCAGTGTTCCTGTTTCCCTTTTATGACCCTTTATCAAATGCTGCCTCAGATACTTCATCAATTGCTAGAAAAGATTTATTCTCCTTTAATTTAAAGCTCAAAATATTAAGGAAATGTACTTGTGCATCAGTACAGGACTAAATCTGCAGGAAAACACAGAATAACCCACAGTTTGTTCATTCTGTGCACATTACTAACGAGGCTGTAGTCGTCCAGAATGAGACTTTCATTAATTGTTTGGTCCTGATCTCTATCGATTACCAGGGTAATGAACTGAAGAGACTAAATTCCTATTAGACCACCGCTAATCGCCACTCACTGATTGGTACTTCGATATTCTGTAATTGACTCGGCAACGACAAATTACCTCACCTCTGTTTCCTTCAATTGATTCTCAGCCGCAGCTATGAAGAAAAAGGTAAATTGAATCAGAATGCGATGGTTTCAGGTGTGTTTTTTTTTTTTTTTCTTTCAGAATCGCTGAAATGCTTTGTAATTGTTTTCATCTGTGGGAATTAGGTTCATGATCGCCAAATTAAAAGCTTTTAAATGATGGAAACATTCAAATAATTGCATGAATGGTTCCCAGCTGCAGCTGGCAACATTGAAATAAAAAGCCACATTAGGTTAAGCTATTTAAGCATGCGTGGCCTCAGAGGTTAGGAGAAGCCCCAACGTTAAACAGTCTTGTAGACATCTGCCGGGGTTGGTTTTTAAAGTGCTGACTGAAAGTGGCAGGGGAGGTTTCTCAGATTAAATCTCTCATTAGGTTGGCTTTGTACAGGTGGCAGTAATGTGTCAAGAGCCAGGTCTGAAACAATGTCTTTGTCTTACTGGGACTAATACGCCCCAGGAGAACCCACCCTCCTTTTACTGCCACTACTTTACACAGAGACCGGGTCACAATGAAGCATCTGGTGGCCTTTTCCTGTGTGGAACTGCTTTTACATGGCCATTGTGTTGACTATTGTGTATGTATATGTGTTTTTTTGAGAGAACTTGCAAAAGAAAAGGATCAATTGATAAGGAAGCTTTGATTATATTTCCGTGACTTCAGTTTCAGCATTGAAAGATTTTAGTTTGATTTGAGAAACTTTGACCAAAATAAAAAAACGTGCATAAAGATCCATTCAAATTTGTGTTTTTGGTGGGTGGGCAAGTGTGTGTGTGTCTGTAACCACCCCCCCCAGGAGTGGCAGGTCAGTGGGGTCAAAATGATGAATTTTTATAGGCCTGTTCCCTGTGTTTCAGCCCTGTCTCTTTCTCTACGCGCTGCACTGCCTCTCAAAGACAACCATGCAGGGCAATTTGTCCTGCGGGGCCCTGCAGAATGGGCTAGCAAAGAAGTTAAATACCAGGGGGGAACACACACACACACACACACACACACACACACACATACACACACATAGTGAGAGACAAAACATACACATACATTCAGTTTCTCACACGTCCTGTTGTCCTAAATGATTTGTGGCCTGTCTATTATCCTTTCCGAGGGGACAAACGCTTTTGGCCGTTTTCTGAAGGTAGAGCCAGAATGGCAGCTCTCAGTGTGAGCCATTGTTTTTGGAGAAGTTTCCCAGATGTTATAATGATAGAAGATAAATAAGGGCACATTATCCTAACCTCCCGCTCCCTCTTTACCTCTGCGGGCTACTTTTTTTTGCCGAGGGCGTGGTAACTTCGGAGACCTCCTACCTCGCATGAAGTGCTAGAGAGTCTAAGCCCTAACATACCTCAATGAGTTCATGGGAAGGTTTGAAAACATGTGCGACAGGGGATGACGCAGGCCCGGGCGCAGATGATTCTTTCCAATCTACGCTCTCCTCCATCTTGACTCCTCCTGATGTGGCGTCAGCGATTGAATCCACGGCCTTTGAAAGCATTAAATTAGCCGCAGTCACTGAGAGTGTGAAAGAGGAGTGGATAAGTCTGGCTTGTGTCCAGTCAGATGGGGTTGGAGGGGGTCGCGGCTGATTTACTGGGTTTCCCGTGTAATAGCTGGCAGGAACACAGAGGTCCAGATTTGTTGTTGCCTACTTTGGATGCCCCCTTCCACCCTGCCCGGGCAGATGTCGCAATCATGCTTGCTGGACGGGCGTGATGAACGGTGGTAAGTGGAGGAAAAAAGCCATCAGAGTGCTCAGCAATTCATGCTGAACCTGCCAGCCCTGTTGGCACACCTTAGCTGAGCTGGCAGCCTCACTTTGCGTGGCAACGAGAGAATAATGGCGCATTCTGACAATGCCACTGCCCCCGGCTGACACAAGGGGAGCCCCTGTCTCCTGCCGCTGGTAATGAAGAATGAATAGTTAGCTCATTGTCTACTCATCCTCTGTGTCTCTCTGCACATGCTCTCATACTCACTCTCACTAATGGAGGTTTAATCACTGAGTTCTAAAAACACTCAGCGGGTTATTAAATCGCCAGAATGACTATTTATTGAATAGTGTGAATCATTACATGGGAGTGTGTTGAGGGCGGGACGAATAAATATATAAACTCCACAGTAGTTAGGATAATTTGTTCCATGTCATGGAGTGAATTTCTACTGCTGGATCGCACCTAATGGACTGTGATTGTGCTGAAGTACCAGACATCTGAGATCCTCTGAGCAAAAGAGTTTGTATCGTGACCAGACCAGAGCATTATAGACAGATGCATTAATTGAGTACAAACAATGGTGTGTGAAAATCACACCTGTTGGGTTATATCAGTGTTTCTCAAAGTATGGGGAGAGCTCCTTTAGTGGGGCGTGAAGGTACTGCACTTTTTGCAGATTTTTTTGCAATCTTGTTTTGCCAGTAGGTTAAAGCACTCGCTCACTATCTATTCACAAATTTTCAAAAACACTCAAAGTACATTTGATAGGAAAACAGAACTCAGATCTGCAGTTACTAATCAGTAAGTTAAGGCTCTGTTATATTTACATATTGTGTTAGTAGGATGAATGAGAAAATGTATCCTTTTTTTTAATTAATAGAATTTGATTTTTTTTCAACATTTTGTTGATGCGATATGGGACCATTTGGAAATGATAACGAAAAAGTCCAACTGGGTTTCAAGTTCCCATCAAGGTGAATGTGTAAAAAAAAATGTATATATATATATATATATATATATATATTTAATTTTGAATCAAATTCAAGTCAGATTTTTTTTTGTTTTTTCCTTGCACTGTTTTGACTGGAGGTTTTCAATGTTTCAAGTTGTCGAGGTTTAAGTCACTGTTTAAATATTTTGTTATGCTGTTATTGTGAATTATTAAAAAAACAGTTGATGTTAAGCTGTGTGTCTATTTTTTAATTGATTTTTTGTTTCCCTTCAGTTAAAAAATAAAATATCAATTGTCACAGGGTAAATGGTTATAAATTAAAGCTTTTATGCTTAAACAACAAATAGTTTGAAAGGAACATAGCTTCAAATATTGACCACGTTATGTCAGATGTGGATGAAGGTGTCACCATTGACACAATAACACTTGATGCATTTTTTTTGGTATTTGTAAATCTTCTTTTGTATTTGATTTACATTGTCGTCCATGCAGTGGAACAATGTGGGTTGGTTCCGTCAAAGTTTAAACCCGTGGATCACCTCCATCTGTTGGCAGCACCAATGACAGAAGGCCTGAATGCTTGTATATATATGTGCGTGTTTTGTGTGTGTGTGTGTGTGTGTGTATGTGTGTCTTTGCTCTTTGAAGTGGGACAGATTGCTTTAACCTCATTTCTAAGGAGAGCAGCTGGAATAGAGAGCTCCTTTAAACAACCGCTTCCTCCTTCGACAGTCATGAGATTATCCGCCATTGATGCACAAAGCCAGGGCCTTCCTCAGCAGCCTCCCATCCCAGCCCCCCAGTCACTGGACCTCTCTAAATGCTCTTTGATGACCCCTCACTTATAATGTACAGAAGTATTGTATTATATAGTCACTTGGTGAAGGAATCCCTAACTCTTGACTTAGTTTTTTTGTCTTTTTCATTTGCTGACAGCTAAGTTAAGCTGCTTGTTGATATATTCTCACATCCTGTTGATACTGGAATAATTTATTTGCCCCCAAGTGAATTGGAGAGAACAGAATTTCTAAATACATTAAAGGGAAAGATCTGTTCAGAGATTGCGTTCAATTACCCAGACTCAATTGATGGCACAAAGGAAACATCACGGCTTAAATGACATTAAGGGTTTTACGTTTGAGCTCATATCAGTATCTGGGAGCATGGAGTCAATGACAGAGATCCTGAGATTATCAAGGACGCAGGGTTCTGGTTGTGTTGCATTTGGAGGTGGTTTTTCAAAGCAGATGACAGATGGGAAGATGTGATCAATCAGGTTCAGTCACCCACCGCAACCTGCACTGACACACTGATTGGTCAATCAGTGAATCCATGAATGGATCAATCAGACACTATCAGTGTCCTAGAAAAAAAGGCTGAATATCGTTGTCATGTTAATTTAAGTTGGTGCTTTGAAAAAAAATCTTACTATATTGTGGATATTATAATAAATTTGACATTTTTAGTCCTTTTTGCAAATTAATATATCCTTCTCAGGCCCATATTTAAAAGGCAGAATTCAGTAAAAAATGCAAGTACATCGAAAAACTTGCTGTTTTAAACATGCTGCTCTGCTTTAAACCTTTATTAAAATTTATTCATAGACATGTATTAGAGTTTTGCTATTAAAAACCTCCCAGTTCTCCTCTTCTTAATCGTTCTAACCAAAATATTGGTCGAGAAGAGTAAGGATGGGGGTTTCATAGGAAATATATGTCCATGTACTTTTGGATGAGTCTACATTTTAACCATTAAACTTTTAAACCGTCACCATTGTTTTCTGTCAAAACAATGTAAACGATATTACGCGTCCATATTTTGCAGATATCTCTCTGCCGTCTTCCCTTTCTGGGGCCACAATGACTTTTTGACAGGGAAAGTATCTCTTGCCCTTCTCACTAGCTCCTTCTTTGGCCCATTCATTGCACAAAGCTGCTTAAGCGCACTTAAGCGCATTAGCATTTGGCTGCCAGGGGAGCATATTGACCCTGCATTTGGATGGCCTTAATGAGTGAAAGATGGAGCGATTTGTTAGGGCTTTAGAAAGTTGCTTTTAGGGAGAGAGGGTGGAGGGGGGGGTGAGCATGAAGGAATAGGGTTGGAGGCTGAGTGCAGGGACCGCAAGGAGTTGTTCCATTTTCTCTCAGGGCACAGTGTTTGTTCTAATCTGGTGTGAAGTTTCTTCGTGTCCGAAGCTGGACTGATTTGTGACATTTCAGTATAAAGGGCCTTTTGCCGGCTATATTGGCTTGACCTGATTATCTAATCTGTGCTTTGAATTTCAATCAGGTCACCCGCTCTCTGCTGTGTGGTATGGGAACCGCTGGTTGAGGGATTACCTCATTCAACCATCTTCAAACACAGATGGCCGAATGTTTAACTAATTGTTAAAAGAGTCTACAAAGGGGAATTTAACCATGCACACAGTGCAGGGGGTCAGTGAATAGATCCAGATAGAGTGAAGAGTAAGTGGTGCTGATAGTTAGCAGTGGTGACATGATACATTAAAAATATTAGCACCCAGGTGAAGATCAAGAACTGTTAGGTGGTGTCCTTAACGTATATGATAAATCACACGTACTGTACCTTCGGGAAAAGGACTCTTTTCGAGTATTTTTATTTAATTCTTATGTTCATAACCAAAACTGTTGTATCTCTCTGTCTTTCAGAGTTTGTGCTCCACTGCCACCATGCAGACAGTCAGAGCTGCTGACACTAACGAAATCGACAAGCTCATATTTCGAGAAAGTGATAACGATAGAAAGGTGAGTCGTACCACGATGAAGCTAAAGTTTAATGTATGTCACCTCAGTGTTACATGTCTTCTTGTTCTTTTCTACTTCCTTTTCCATTTTCTTCTTTGGTTTTAGTTAGCAGTGCTGTTAGCACTGTTCTACTGTACCTACTCATACTGTAGCCACTGTACCTTTTTGACACTCTCGCAATAAGTATCTACATTTAAAATTACAATATGGCTTCCACCAAGGGAACTCAAACTCAAAGAGATTGAGGGCTACCTCCCACACTATCATTTCACCACGTAAGCTTCAGCTTTTATAGATTCTGTGTACTGAACCACAAGGAGACTGTGGGTCAGGATTTTGGGAACTATAGAATATACCATAAAATGTTGAAAACAAATTTTATGGCATCTAAAATATTATTCTAAATTCAACTTTCACATCAAGGTTGGGGCCGCAAAATATCGTTTCACGGGCCACAAATGGCCCATGGGCCGCGAGTTAGAGACCCCTGGCTTACGCAATTATTATTGAGTTTTAAAAAATCTTAAGAACATAAATGTCTTCTTCTCCTTTTCGCTTGGGTTGCCACAGCGAATCAGCATTTTCCATCTCCCCCTGTCCTCTGTATCTTCTGCTCCAACTCCAACTACCTCCATGTCCTCTCACTGCATCCATCAATCTCCTCTATGTCTCCTACCTGGTAGCTCCATCTCTAGGATCATTCTTCTACCAATGTATCCACTGTCCCTCCTCTGAATATGTCTTCTCTAGCTTTTTCTCCAAACTTTCCTGTCTGTGTTGTCCCTCTAATCACCTCATTCCTGATCCTGTCCATCCTTGTCTCTCCTAAAGAGAACCTCAGCATCTTTAACTCCTCCACCTCCAGCTCTTCTGCCGAGTGTCTTCATCTTCTTAGATGTTGCCATACAAAACATTGAAATTAAAGGTCATATACAAATGCATTATTTAGAACATCAGGCTTTTTAACTTATACAACTGGCTAATCAGGCTAATGTTACCGTTTACCACATGCCCTAGAAAGAAAACACAAATATTTATTCAGTGTTTGTACATTGAAACAACAGATATGAACAGTAAGAAAAATGTTTTTTTTCTCACATTCATAATGAATGTCTCATTCTAAGCTGTTGTAACATGGAAGGGTTAACGAAGAAATGGACATTTCAAAGGACCCACAAACCCAACCAACCTCATAACATTCCATAGCTTCCATAGTTCCCCCTCCTCGCTCATTAATTGCCTATATTATAGAGACCTTAATTTGAGACGCTATTGGTTGTGTGGACGTGATGAAGCGCTCTAAATCCTCACACTAATCACTGTCTACTGTCTCCTACTGTGGAGTACTGTTTCCAATTAGTGTTCTAATTAGAAACTTAAGCTCACGTTAATGTTTGTATTAATCAGGGATGATATTTTTCTCCTTCTGTCTTTTGCACAGGTTGTTCTTCAGCTTGAGAAGAAGCTTTTTAATTATGTCAACCAGGATGTTTTCCGGGAAAACAATGGGACCTCGGTAAGTCACCGCTTTGTCACCTTTGGATATTAATCTCCCCGGCACATTTCTTTGGACGCTCGTGTCTGTGAGACGTTTCATTCCTTACAATGTCTCCAGAGACTCAGAGTTTAGGGATTGTCTTAGTGATCTTGTTTGGTCAGAAGGAGTTCAAAAAGCGTTGAAAAAAAAATCCTTGCAACCCAATAAAACTCTGAAAACACTTTATAATTATTATATTAATTATTATCTGTAATTAACTATGTATAATAATGAATTCCCGAACCATTTATTACTGTACATCTGCAGTCTCTTATTTATAACTGGTCTTCAATCTACTTCACGGACGTCTCCAAACCTTTTTGGAACATTCCGAAACTCATTTGAGGAAGACGGGGATGCATCCTGAATGAAACATGGCTCTGTCCCAATTTTTCAGTTATGCTTCACTTTATTTTTTTATTTTATTTTTTGAAAAAGGAATCCATCAAACATAATGGCTATCAGTAAGCATTTCTCTGATACCGTTGCTTCCACAAAAATTACAAAATAAGACTGATTGAAAAAATAGATTATTTAAAATATATTTGTACAATATTATGTTTATAAATCATTCGCCAAATGGTCTGACCTGAGATGGAGTTTGACATATGCAGCATATTATACAGTAAATGTCACTAAATCCGGTCAGAATAAATATGTAACCCATATGTTTTACAGTTACTGTTAGAAGATGAAATACCCCCTTTATTTCCTCCTCCTTTTTTCTCCCCCTCGTCCTCCTCCTCCTCCTCCTTCCCCTCGTCCTCGTCCTCCTCATAAGTAGTCAGACAAGATGGATGATATAATGGGGACATCAGAGATAATCTGATGGTCATGGTCTAGTTAAACACACCATGTTATGATCCTTATAAAACAAACTACCTTTTCAAAGGGATAAATGTTCCTTCTCATGCTCCTCCACTTGGGAAGAGGGGAAAAATCCATTGCATCCTTCATCAACCGTAGGACTTGTACCGGCTTGACAGAAATTTAATTCGAGGCAGCTCTTGAAAATAATTATTGTATTTTGAGAGGAGTAATCATTGCCCAGGACATGATTGAATGTGTCCATGCCTATTGACTTTTGCTATGATTAATAGGTTTGTTTAGTCGATATTCCCATCGAAATTGTATAATTAATTATCCCCAGTGCTGTCACGGCGGGACGATGGAGAGCCCTGATGAGTATTTGGGAAGATTAAATTTTCTGGGCTCTGGTGGCGTCAGGGGGCACCGCGGGGCCTTGCTCCAGTGGAGAGATGGGAGCGGCGTGATTGTGTGTGCGCAGCAGATGCATGAGGACGCCCGTGTGTGTGTGGATGTGTGTGTGTGCGAGCACATGCGTACAGGACATGTTTTTTGCACCGTGCATCTGCTAAGCTGCACATTTTCTTCTATCCAGGAGCGGGCTGTCCTTATTGATTTTGCTTCAGTATCTCTTTATTGTAATTCTATCAATGTGGCTGAGACAGACAGGGGCAGGAGGAGTGGGTGTGTTTGTGTACACACTGGTGTAGGTGATGAACCTTTTACTTTTTATCTGCTCTGGTTCTCCTTATCGCGCATGCAGCATCATTCTCAGCAATACTCTGGAGATACTGTCATCTGTTATATACATTGATAAAATATGGATAAATATGTTTAATAAATTGTAATAATTGTATCATTACGTTTTGCTGCAATATTAATACAAAATAGGAAGAAAGGAGGCAAAGCTGGAGGTGGAAGAGTTAAAGATGCTGAGATTCTCTTTAGGAGAGACAAGGATGGACAGGATCAGGAACGAGGTGATTAGAGGGACAACACAGACAGGAAGGTTTGGAGAAAATGCTATAGAAGACAGATTGAGATGGTTTGGACATGTTCAGAGGAGGGACAGTGGATACATTGGTAGAAAAATGATCCTAGAGATGGAGCTTCCTGGTAGGAGACAAAGAGGAGATTGATGGATGCAGTAAGAGAGGACATGGAGGTAGATGGAGTCAGAGTAGAAGATACAGAGGACAGGGGGAGATGGAAATTGTTGACTTGCTGTGGCAACCCCAGAAAAGAGGAAGAAGCTGAATGGAGAAGAAAAAGAATTATTGAAATTAATTTTTAAATAGAAAACATACTGTCATTTAGAAAACATTGTTTTGCTAAATTATAAAACATAAGTTTGTCCGGAAGATGCGCGTGACATCATTCATTTTAACATTCCCTTCTGTTCAGAAAAGTAAAGAATGCTCATTCATCTAAATTAACCTGCGCTCATTTTGGATGTTTCCATTGATAATCTCCGTCACCAGTGCCTCAGTGTGGAGGTAACCCTGTACTGAAGAGAGAATTTTTTTTTTTCATCATGGTATTAATAATGCATCTTGACTTAATTTATTTCTTCTGTATATAGCCTAGAATATTGGCATTACACTCTTAAATAGACACAGAAACGTGTTTGCTCCCTCTCTGTACAAGCCAAGCCACCCCCGCCTCTCACTGACAGTTTATCGTTTTTCACAAAAACTAATGAAGATCCCATAAAACGGAGAAAAATATGACCTTTGCAATGAAAGCCAAGTGTGAGGTGTAAAAATCAAATTAAATGACCTTCCACCTCCACATTTATTGATGGGTTTTAATGGCAGCCGGTGTTGTCACAGGAGATATTTGACAATGCATAAATCAAAGCACAATTACAGTTGCTGGACATTTGGGCCGGGACACTAGAAGGGACAGTTAGGGGCCGAAGACCTCAAATCCCCCCTATTTTCTACAGGCTTGGAAAAAAAAATCACGGTTGCACAGATTTAGGACCAAGATGATCATCCAGGCAGAGCCAGAAATGTGAGCTGATGACAGAGTAGTTTTTACCGTGACACTTCTTCACCTGTCTCCCTTTGTAATAATACTCGGTGATAGAGCAGCAGCAGCAGCAGCAGCAGCATCTCATGCCGCTTCCTCCTAACACCGAAGGTCACTCCGCATAGTCCTGGACCGAGTCACAAGACCAGGAACAAATATAACGTGTTTTTCTCCACCGTCAACCCAAAAGGACGGCGGAACATTATGCCTAATTGACTCAGCATTAAATGTAGTGTAAAATGTGTTGCTGCAGGGTTTTTTCCATTCAACTAAATGAATTACTCAACATTCACTGAACCCCCCGTGCACACTAGGTACACAGAGCCATATGTTGCTCATCCTCCACTGTTTAGACTGTCTAACACCCATTGTAGTATGAGGTGATTTGCTCCAGACAAACACAATCACACCTGTAGACATCATCACAGATGCACATGCAGACACTTGCTGGGTGTTGATTTAAGCACTTAGTACGACAATGACTACCACGTGGACACATTTACCTTCCTCCAAAACAAAAGTGGTGTAATGGGTTCCTGTTGTCTGTCATCCTAATGAGGCAAAAACTATGTTTTTGGTCCATAACCCAATTTTTCATTGTGGTCACAGTCACATGGCTGTGTTGCAGTAAAGCAAAAATGAGTCATATTAAAACGTTTTAAGACGATGCACACACTCTCTTCTCTCTACGTTTTGTTGATGGTTTCAGACTGACAGTGTTACCGTAATTTCCGGACTATAAGCCGCAACTTTTAGCTAGACGCAAGTCAAAACCGCCAATAAACACCATGGAAGAAGAAGAAGAATAACGTACGGTAACACGCTTTGTACATGAATAAAATTAGCATAAACTCACTCTCATCATGGAAAATGCAAAAATAATGCGGCTTATGTATGAACAAAATGTTTTTTTCTTTAAAAAATTTAATGGCTGCGGCTTACAGTCCGGAAACTACGGTACATAATTTCTGGGTGAGTTCATTAAACAGTTTTAAGACATTATCTCCCAATGTCCAAACCCATTACCAGTTGACCAGCTTAGCAAAAGCATATTCTTTTTTAATTATTTTTAGTTTTAGTTCATCATATCCATCTTTCCTGTTTTGTGTGGTTTTGCAGCTGACATTTCCTGAATTTGTTTGACTCAAAGTAACTTAGAGTTAAACTAGTAAAAGCCTTGTTTTCTCTTTAGCTCTTAAACAAACTAAATGTTAATTATTTGTATCGTCCATCATTTCTTCTGAGACCTGACGCTGACAGACATTTGACCAAAGACCATAAGTGCCCTGTTAAATCTCCACCAAGCCTCAGTACAGACATTGCCTGAAGGACGAACTCCAGGAACAAATGGCTCAGACTGACGTTCTATTACTTGTGAGCACCGCTGCTTGACAACTATAGTATGAGCAGGACAAGTGATAAACATCTGACGCCGATGGTACTGACAGTCAGGACTTGGGAGTTGGTAGTATGACGCTCGACTTTGTCTGTCCCAAGGGTTACATCGGATTACCGGCTGCCATGTCTTAACCCAGTAGCATTGGCAATAACAGTAATCTATGTTGTAGTTTACAATCTGCCATCTTTTTTTAAATTTTTGCCATGTCAATTTCAATCTATTTTTCTTTGGTTGGGTCTTTTTATTTTAGCGTTAAGCTCTACTGGCCAGCAGTGGTATTGCATTCAGAAATGCGTATCTACTTGACTTCATTACAAAGACTTGACGGGGAAATGTATACATTATATATCATCCACTATGGACCATACATGCGTAGGGCAATAAAAAACACCATTAATTATTGAATGTAATATTTTCAATAATAAAAAACGTATAACGTAATATATAATCGATATGTCAAGGTGTGTGCACTGTGTGTTATGGTGTAATTTATCAGCTACGCAATCATTTATCAGATCAAAATTGCTCCGTTAACAATATTTGCACTTAGTCGGGCAACCAAACACACACCCCCACACACAGAGGACGGTACCAGTGGGTGGATGGGGTACAGTGGAGCGTGGGGTTGCATCCCCTGCTCCACCATCCCTCATCCACAGTGTGTGGGTCTCTCCTGTGACCCTGGCAGTGTGAGTTTGATGAATGTGGCACATCTGCCCTCCTGAACCAGCGAGACTCCGTCTGGGAGGCCCCTCCGCCTGCCAGTAATGGCCACTGTTCTACACCACTGACGCATCGTCACACATACACACAAACATGCCGAGTCAGGGCGGAAGCGCATACTTGACTTTGGCCGTTTCAAGAACGTGTTCTCGCATGTACGACGTCCAGGTTTCTCCAGCTTTTACAACAGTAATTATTGAACGCGCCCATTGTCGGCTGGTGAACATCCGTCGCTGATATTCCATCATGTACCCGTCACTGTATCGCTGCATGTAGTACACCAATGAAATGTCATTAACATCAAGCTGCCTGGCTCCAGGATGAGGTCTTCGTCAGGCCCTTAATTGTAGCCTGATGTTTGAAACGTGTACAATAGCCCAATTTACTTGTACCGACCGTGTCTCGGCTCCGTCCTGATGTGTGAATGGAGTGGGCGGGACCACGGGACATCCGCCGGAGTTGCCGGGAAACGTCACCATCAGTCTCTCAGTTACTCAGTCATGCAGGTGCCAGAGCTACCTGTTCATCTCCCAGATAATTAATGTGTACAAGGAGCCGCTAATTGCACTTCTCACTAATGATTTATAGCTTTTGTGAAAGGGGGGAAATCAAGGGAAGGGTGTGTGTACACTCTTGTGAGGGAGTACAGCTGGGTGAGGAGACATGATTGATGATTGGGTGTGCTGATGCACTGCTAGTGTGGAGACACAGCCCCCCAGTTGGACAGGGCTTGAGCAGCGGCTGGCGATTTTGGACGGTGTATAGATGTGACACACGACTGAGCTCAGATATCCTCATCAATGGTGTCTGGAGTCATCATAACACTCTCTTTGACTTAGACCAACATTTTTGGTTTCAGTAGATCATTGTTGTCCAAAGACTGGGTCACAACCTTCAAATTGATCGCAAGAGATTTGTCCTTATGTGATATTCGTGAGCAGTACTAATGTTCGGCTGTCACTTGGTCAACAATAAAATGTCCTCATTAATGTCTAATAATGGTCAGTGATTTAAAAATAATGTGGACTTTGAAAATATGGGTTGCCAGGAAGAAAATTTGGCAAAGACTGCAGTAGATGAGTAACTTAGACTTACGTGACTCAGTCCTAGAGAAAATACTTTTCTGTCTCCTGTTAAAATAAAACAAAACCTCTGGAGGCGATTTTTTTGTTTGTTTTTTTTACCTCACTGAACAAGAAAATAAACACAGTATTATAACATTTTTAGAACATGTTTCCATTAATTTAACTGCACATTTATTTGCAAATAAGCAAAAGAAGTACATCTAAGTAAATGCAACATTTGTAAAGTCAAACTTTCAACAAGGTAACTATTTGTTTGCGGATGTAAATAATATTTCCCTTAAAATTTCTTTTTGCTAATTCTGAACTTTCAAAATTTTTACGTTTAATTTAATACAATAAAGTCCATACAACAAGATGCTGTCAAACATTTGTGTCTGTGTAATGTCAGATTGAGCTGAAAAGACAGAGTAAAACATTTTTATTTATCGTCATTCTTTTGTTCTTTCCATAGCTTTTAGAGTTTGACAAGGAGCTGTCGGTGTTCAAGGATCGACTGCATGAGTTGGAGATTTCATTCCCACCCAGGTATGAAAACCTTTCATTTTTATCTTAAGATTTTTAAGACCAACATTAGTCTGCTGGTCAGATTCTCCATCAGCCTTTTTTTTCTCACTACCGCTTGATTTATCTTCGAGTAAAAATTCTGGTTCCATCAGGTGGACTGAAATGAAAGAAAATGAAAAACCTATTTAGCGTGAAATCATAGCCTTGCGTTGTGTTGACAAAAGTGGTGATTAAGATTGACGGATCTCCCTTTGTTGTCCGGAATGATCTCATGAAAGCTGTTTAAATTTGTGCTTGATGGGTATCACTTGTAAAAGCACAATTGGACACGGTCCCAAACTGCTCCCATGTGTATCAGTGTGTACGTGGACCGCGTTCGCGGACGCACGCTGGCTGCCATGCCGGATTGGTATTCCGTGTCAGCGGGACTTGGGGGAGATCAGAGTGTGGTGGTCTCCTCTCCTCTTCCTCAAACAAATGCATTTGCAATTAGCCCTTTCTGAGGAGAGGGAGGGCAAACATGCAGCCGGCGTGAAAATATGTTTCGGGAGCAGCGCGTTAATGGTGCTTGACCTTTGCCGTCAGTTGTGACTCAATCAGCGCAGATAATGAAACGCTGTAATCAAACAATAATTACTTGATAAACTGCTCTTGTGGCAGGCGCAGGACTGTGGGGGATTCTAGTATGGGTGTGTGTAAATGTGTGTGTGTGTGGGGCGGGGGGCAGCTAGAGGCTTGAAATACATAGAGCTATCAAAATGTGAGCTTGTGTGAGGAAGAGAGAGCGTGTGTGTCAAGGTTACTTTAGTCCCTGTTTTTTAAATGACTCTGTGTCTTAATCAGAGACCCCATTTACATCACTTTGCATAAGTGACAGGTGGATTTATTGTCCTTTTACACCGGCTGACTTTTGCACCTATCCATATAATACTGAATCATCTCTCCGCGGGGAGGAATGAATTTGCTACTATGGACCAATGCAAATGATTTTCACATACTTAAGGCGACGATGAATCAAACAGATGGAGCCGGAGAGCAGCGTATGAAATTTGATTTGATCTACTCCCGCGTTTCGAAACAAACCGCATTGTCCGCTCGGTAATAGAGGCTCCATTGGCTTAGTTAAACTTAAACAGTCCCCTCCTCCTACATGCACAATCACATTCACACATACATATAGTTGCGTCCCTCCCCCTGTCTGGTCTGCCTTGTGCTACTTGAGCAATCAAGCCTCAAGGATTGTTCTCCATCACATGGCCTACACTGGACCAGCCCCTTGCCATCTGTGGGGTTATTACTCTTTCTAATGCAGGCCACCAGAACACACCCTCGGTGACACATGCACAGAAGGATCGCTATTGTTCAAATCTATAAATCAATGGTCACCAACATTTAATCTGCAAGTAAATTCTGACGGTTGGCGCCGCAAAATCAGGAGGTGAACAAAGAACGAGTGATAAAAAAAAATACATCAACGTTCCAATTCTCCGATCTTTTATTGCTACCAGGTGATTTGGACTTTTAGGCTAATAGATCACTGGACATTTACGTGTTTCCCTTTACATACAAACACATGAATCCGTCCTCTGTTGTTGCTGCGGAGGCCCCCCGACCTGAGAAATGCATATCTCTTCACTTTCAAGAAGGCGTCTGTCAATGTTGGCCGTGACAAACCTAAGTACTCGGGCACCGGGGTGAGGAATTTGCCTGGACCTTGTCACAGTCGGACCTGGAGCCAGTTGGCCGCCGCTCGCCTATCGGCCGCGGTGCGGCTTAAAACAGTAATACGCAGAAGCCCATATATGGATTTTATGTGTACGGCAGCGTTCCGCGAAAGGATGAATGAGTCTATGAATCACAAACCAATCATTGGTTCAGACACAGTTTTTACGGCAGACATAATGTACGAGAATCTAAGCAGCCATTACGTCTTTAGCTCTGCGAAAGCTGCAGCGCGGCCATTTGACTAAAAATTATGGTACGTTTTATGATGCATTATGGTACTTTTGATTTCATATTTGAAATTGCATAACAAAGGTAATATCCCCTAAAACATACTACGGCAAACAGTAACTTATTCACGTATCGTGATTGATTTAGCGGAAAGCTTTTAGTACTCTCCTGATCTGATTTCTTCGGCCTTTTTCTGCTTAAGATCGATGCAAAAATTGAATCGCGTCCCCCTCCCCAGCTTTGAGAGGCAACACAGTGGACAATGAGGGGAGCACTGGAAGAATGTACTTTGCCTGTAACGCAGTTACTGGGAATGAGTTTTGAGGGAGATTTTGAGTGACATCAGACCAGCAGCACAACTCCATCGAAGGACAAATGATGAGTGATTTCATGGCAGCCACATGGTGTGGAAGTTATGTAGTAACGGTGGGAAGAAGGAGCTGAGAGTAGAAGGAGGAGGAGGACGGGGACGGGATTAAAGGATGGCTGCTGTCTCATGTCGGAGTTTGTGAAAAAGGAGGAGATGAGCCAAGATCTGCATATTGAGATGGTAGTAAGAGCCTTACTTTTTGCTGCTTACGCCTGTTCACCGATGTCTGAATGTGGATCCTCTGGTGGCTGGAAAAAATACGGGAATTAAGATTTCCTGTCCGTGATAAAAGTGTGGTTATAAAATGTGGCAGCCGCCATCCTTAAACAGCTGCTGTAACCAAATTATGTAAACCTGCACACATTTATTAGATGAGTGCTTTGGAAATCTTTGGGGAAAATTTATTCTATTTATTTGACTTTAATCAAACCTTTAACAACAGATTGAAGGAAGTAAAGGTGTTGGACCTAACAGGATGATACGAGTCCTACAACTGTGTCACGTCCAGACTGCAAAGGATTTGTGGGTTGGTTCATGGGGTGAGTCATCAAGGAGACGAAAAACGCAGATAGATGTAACACAACCTGACCAACACTTGATGTTATGTCTGTACTGCCTGTCAGGTCATCTAGGAGGCGCCCTGCGTTGGTAGTGGACCTTTAGGATATCTTACTCTAGGGGTCTCAAACTTCTGGTCCTTTTGTTAGACTATTTATCACAGGCCTGGACAGTTATTTTAACTCGTGGTTTACAGGTGGTAAAATTTGAGTCCCGGCACGGTCAGGATCAGAAAGATTGTGTTGTGGGAACTATGATAAATGATCAGTAAAGTATTGAATAAAGGCAAAATGTTCAAATGCTTTTAGCGCCTTCGATACTATGGATTGGGGAAATACTGGCTTTGCAGATAAAAGGCAGAAGGATAACGATAATGTCAATTAAAAGTATAATTTGGACAAGCTGGGTGAGCTGGATTGAAACGCCAAACGGGCCGCATCCGGCCCCGGAGCCTTAGTTTGCCCAGGTCTGATGTATCATGTTTCAAGCATTTAAGCAGAAAAAGGCAAAACAACTCAGATCAAAAAAGTACTTAAAGATTTCAGTTATCCAATCACAATATATATATATATATGAAATACATGATCCGTTTTTACTTTGTCTTTATTTACCGTATTTTCACAACCATAAGTCGCACCGTAATAAAAGGCGCAGTCTCAGTTATATGTGCCATTACTATGTATAACACACACATAAGGTACACCTGATCATAGGGCGCGAGTTTTATATACGATCCACGCCCACACTTCCCCCTTTAACGTTCTCGTGGCGTCCTCTACTACGTCTTTACAACAACAACACACAGGCAAACATGTGTGCGTTTTTTAAAAATAGAGCGGGAGCAAAACAACGCTCACACTTCCCCCTGTAACGTTCTCATGGTGTTCTCTACTACGTTTGCCTCACAACAACAACACACACACAGGGCACACTGCACTATAGGGCACCGCGCATTTTGGAGAAAATCTAAGACTTTCATGTGCGTCTTATAGTCGTGGAAATATGGTATGTTAGTGTTAAGCAGCAGATATTTACTAGAAGCCAAAATTCACCAAAGTCAGTATTTCCTTTTTGGATAAATCCACAAATATTTCTGCTAACCTCTTAAACAAGAGTCTAATTGTCTCATAACAACATGTTGAGGATGTTCTGCTTTAAGCTAGAATGGACATAAATGCCTCAAGTTGTTATATTAGTTTTTACAACTTTTTTGAACACTGCAGCTGTAAAAGGTATTGTGTCTAGACTGGTCATTTGAGCTGGAGACCAGGAGAGAGTTTTTTAAAGGCTGATGCAGAATGACTTTGTCCTTCAGGTGAGGGGAAAATCCAAGTGACATAAATGGCCACCTGCCAGCTCCTCAATAACTGCTAATAAGTTCATACGAGTGAATAATTAGAGCAGAGGAGAAGTCCTCCTGAGCTCATTGGAAGTAGTACACACTGATGTCTCTCCTGTGCACAGTGGCTGCCCTTGTTTCAGTGAACAACAGCCTTACAAGAATGATGTCACTCTCTCTAGGCCGATATTTTACTTTCCATATATTCCTCCCATAGTCTCACTCTTTGCGTCCTACTTTACATGAAGGAGACTCCTTGTTTTCTGCATTGTGTTGTAATGAAGGCCGGTCCAACAGAGGTTCATAAACACCACTGTTTGCTCATAGCTCGGCATCCGAGCCACCGCGGTCGTGAGGCTGGCGTTGGCCAATTACAGGCAGCGTCCACTGAAGGGTAACATTGTTTTACAACCACTGGCACATCCATCATTCTTACTATGTAAGAGCTTGTGGAAATGATGAGGGGCCATTGTGGCAGCGATAGCTGAAGATTGTCCTCTCATGTGTTATTGACTTATCTGGAGATGATGCCAGTGAGTGGGGGGCTTTGTTTGAAACCCTCCTATTTAGAGGGAATCAATTCAATACCATCTGTGTCTTTTTGTGTTCATGTACAGCAGCTCAATGCAGACTATGTCATTGTCGAGGCCCAGCAGGCCGTGAGCCACCATGCTATTGATGGCATTTCACTCTGTTTGTACTGCGCTATGCCAATGTTGTGCCTGTGAGCCTCGCCGCTCCACAAACTGAAGCAAAAGCCCAGCTTTATTGATAGCATTTGCGTGATCTTCTTGGATCTGTGTGTGTTTGCCTGAATGTTGTGCAAACCGTCCCCTGACAACAGCAAACAAACATAGCAGCAAAGACAGGAAGTCACTTGGAAAAACACATTTTCTGACATTTAGGCAGATGCCACTCAAATCACATGCCACTCCCAGACGATCTATGATGCATCCTCCACCCACAGTGACTCTGCTCCAGCCTCAGATTGGTTCTTCATTAGCAATTTTTTTATAGATTTCTGAAACGGAGCAACTGTTTACAACTTGTTTTGGAAAATATACAAAGTAAACCAAAATCTTGTTGCACCAAACTTTCTGTCTGGAATTATTTGGTAGAAAAAGAATTTGGACACAAAGGCAAAGGCAATAAAGAAATAAAAAATACACAAAGAAATTCTGTTTTACATTAAAAAAAATCATAAATTAGGACGTAATATGTATCCTTAAATTATCTATAATACACTGAAAGTTTTTTTATATATATATTTTGCTGTAAAGACTCAGCCCACGGGACAAGTTTATGATATTGATACCAAAATGTTGACGTTATTTATGGTAACACACATTCAGCAGCAGTTTCAAGCGCCAAGGATTCCACTGAACGTCTTATACAATTATATTACTGTATATACATTAATGTCAATGGTTGGTTCGCTTGGTGATTTACTACGTAAATACAGACTTTACTTTGTGTTGTATCTCAGGAGAGGGCTGACTTTTCTAAGAATGGGATTTTTTGCTTCTTTAATTCGCCTTCCTCTGCTTTATGGCCCTTTGATAATTTAACTCCTCAGACAAGATGCAATAAAAATACTAATAGTGCCGATTCAGACAGAATGTCTGCCCAATATCTTGTTTATGGCAGAAACTACGTTTCGCATTATGAAACGTTTATCTGTTTGAGTCTTTTTTTATCGTTCATTGTTTCAGTGTTTGCTGATATAGGAGATTGTAAAATACTGCGGCGTTTGTCGCAACAGCCTCACCCTCAGTTGGGTGAGGCAGGGTGACACACTACAGGTAGAGCATGCTGTCACCTCGCCAGTTTTTACTGTAGCAAGACAAACAGGCTGACACTGACCGGAACAAATATGAGCAATTTGTCAGCAGCCAAGTCAAACATTAAACCCTTATTCAAGCATGAATGAATGAGCTCTCAATGGCTGCTGTAGGCCTGTCCAGCCTGTGAGTGTACACTCGTCTGCTGTGGTCAGCAAAACAAAGAGATAGGAGGACAAATAGGTCAACATTGTCCTTTTGACAGTTGCATAACATAGAAGTAGTAGCTGTAAAATCCTATAAATGTCAGTGATAAAAACAGAGAGAATGACAAGATGAATATATTATGCGAGTAATTACAGTCATGGGAAAAAATATATACCTGAGCAATACAATGGACAGGGGAACATGGAATCTTTAAGAGTGTTTTTGTCAGAACAATGCCATAAAACTGAAGTGATTTTGGTTACTATCAAGAAAACCATGGAGAACGTGTAGATATCAGCTCTGGAAACAAACTCTTATGAGCTATTGTTGTTGTTATCATTATATTTATCCAAATGAAAGTTTAATTTACTGGTATGAGACATTACCAGGCAAATGAAGAAGAAATTGAAGAAAGCAGCAAATTGTCTAAAAATGTTGCCCATGACTGTTTTTTATCCAGAAATGTGTAAAATATGAAAGTTTTTCAATAGTTTTTTTTTTTCAATTTTAATCAGATTCATTTAAGGAAACAGAAATTAATGCATTGTTTTTTTAAAGGAAAAATACAACTAGGTTGTGTGTAAAATCAATCCTCTTTGCATGGATGATTGATTTACATGTAGTCTGTGGTTTGTAGCACGGTTTGCATGCTTTTAATTTTTAATTTTTTTTGTGTGTGTCAATGAATACATTGTAGCGCAGGTCTGTCTGCCTGATTGTTGGAGTTATCAGAATAACCTGTTAAGTAGAGCAGCTCTTTTATTTGGAAGCAGGTGTCTGATAATAACTGACAGGCCACACACCCCCCTCAGACCATTTACCTTTCACGAGTCAAGTCAGACACATTAATCTTTTCACGCCATTCAGCTCTTTGTTATTGCTTAGGAGTTGTTTTTTTATTAAGGGCTGAAAATAACATTTTCCACAGGTCACTTGGTCATATAGATGATTTTGGTGAAGTCGACTATTTTTGACTAATCACAGTGAGTACCGTTGAACTGCCAATGGTGTAGTTGGTGCAGTCTAGTTCAGAAACAGAAGAAAATCTTTACCATGAGTGAGAAACAATATGTTTAAGATTGTTTTTAAGGTTTATTTTCGCAAAAGTTGTATGTTTGGACCACGGTTGCCCAATAGGTAGATCGATCCACCAGTAGATCTCCAAAGAAGTGCTGGTAGATCCTGAGCAATAACATGAAAAATAATAGTATCAAAAACTAAAGATATAATTCTATTTCAAGATGCTAATCACTGGGCTAGAGTGAGAATAATTAAAATATTGAGACAGACAGTATGTTTTATGTCAATGTAGAGAGTAAGATATCCAGTTTATATGGGTAAATATATTTCAATTTTTCAATCAAGGTAGATCACTTCAGCCTGGTCATTTGAAAAGTAGCTCACAAGACCAAAAAGTGTGGACACCCCTGGTTTAGACCAACATGAAATCATCATTATTGAAAATACATATGTACCATATATCATGGCTTCTGAACTGGTCCTGGTTGACGCTGTTGATATGATCTGACCCATTGATATGTCTAACAGAAAGTCTTTCTGTTGACATGGAACATGTTATGTTCTGTTATCATCTATCATATGTGTAGTGTGTCACTGTTTGCATGCTTCACATTTCTACTGGAGACTTTTGTGTCTGAGTTTTCCCGTCCCAGTTGTTGGAGTTATCAGTATGGCCCATTAATTACGTAGTTGTTGTTGTAGATTGAAGCAGGTGTCTGACATTAGCTGAGGCCCCCCAGGCCACACACCCCCTCAGACCGTTTACCTTCCCAGATAAGTTTGTGAGTTGGCTAATCAGACACATTAATCATTTAGTGCCATTCAGCTCTTTGCTGTTGCATTAACACTTCTTATCTTTATTGGCGTCAATGGCAGGTGTGGCACAACAGAAAAACAAGGGGGGAAACATGCATTCTCATGGATGCGAAATGACTATTTAATGGCCATCTTTGCATCATTTTAATCGCCATTTACAATGTGTGGCCGTCACCGGGGTTGAGTGAACGATTGCAAAGTTTAGTGGGTGAAGTGCTTCGGGAAGTTTGCTATCAGCTGGGAGTTCATTGTTTGAAGGAGGTGAGAGGGAGGAAACTTGATTTTCTCTCCACTCTTTAACACCAAAATGACCCCAGCTTGTTAGTCAATAAAGCCATAAGAGAGTTGGCTGATAGGAGGACCGCTGAAGGACCGTCAGCACCGTCCCTCAGGAAGCTGGAGTGCTGAGGCCACCCTGAAGTTGAGCAGCTCCCCAGAGCCTTTGAAGGCTTTTCTCTCTTTCACCGTCACTTTGCTCCTTTCTGTCTGATCCATCTTTATCCCCTCTCCTTTGCCACCAGCTCTATGTGTGTGTCACTCATCCCATTCTTCGTGCCCTTCTTCATTCTCTTTTATCCCAGGATCACTTTGATTAGCATAGCAAAACCCCCGTGCATTTCTCCCATGGTTTAAGTGCCATTAATGCTAATTGGAGGCAGGGAACTTCACTAAGTAGCTCTCAGCAGGTCTATTTGTTCACCCGGTGGGGTGGCAGTATGTGTGCATGAGAGTTTCTGCCCCAGCCTTAACCCCATACACCCCAGCTGTCATCAGCATACCCATAGAAAGTGAATGTTCATTATTTACAGAATAAGGAACTGTTTATTGCACCGTTTCCTGTTACAGTGAGGGAATGTGAAGAAAATAATGCAAAAAAGAGGTCTTCTCTACTTGGATTAATCTATTAAAAATGTGAATATTTTGTAGTTGTAGTTAATTCCAGGGGCAGGGGTGGCCTAGTGGTTAAGGAACCGGACTGGGGTCCAAGGAGGTGACATTTTGTTGTGTGCTGTGGTGTGGTGTGAATCACAATGTCACAATGACACAGAGTTTGCTTTCTTTTGCTTTCCTTCCTTTCCCTAATCATTTATACCTGTACGAAATGTTTGACAACATAAGTTTTAGATTAAAAAAGTTCTTCCTAATGACGTAATGCATTAACATTTACCTAGGTTTCTTAGAGAGCAGGATTAGAAACCACTAAAAATATAAAAATAAACTAGTGACCCCATGTTTTCTAAATAAAATTTCCTTGATTATTCAGTTAATACATTAATTAAAAGATTTATAATAAATCACGTAATGTGCATCTATGCACTATATATGAACAGTACTTTTATATGTGTGTATATATTTTATATATACACTATGTACATATGTATGTAAGTAAATAAAAGTGAAAATAAAGGCTAAAATGCTAAAGTCCTTTTAAGGTTTTTTATTATCCATTTGGAAAAGATGGGCATTGCAGGAAAAATGCAGAAATAAAATAATATTCATAGCAGTATAGCAATAGTATAGACAAAGTATAGTGTAATAAGGTTTATTAGTAAGTTTGGAAGGCCGGAATTAAATGGCAAACGTGCCACTTTCAGCCCTTGACCCATAGTTTGCCCAGAGAGTCCATATAACCTGATGATACAGGACTATTTAAACTAGTTTCTACCCTAGTCCGTGTTCTATTCTTTACTGTTAACAAAGGCAGTAACTAAGCAGTATTTCGGAGGCGGCAGCCAGTGTTTATTCTATCATCAGGAGAAGCGCTCTGTTCTATGCTACAGTTAGCACGTGTAGCACTGAAGGAGCAAATTGGATTGGTGTTACAGTATGCAAGCGCGGCCCCCACATCCTGATGAGCGCCGACAAACAAATTGGATTGTTGGTGTGTAAATCTGAGGCACTTTGATGAGTCGAAGGGACAAATTGAATTCTCAACAATGTTAATCTGTATCAGCTCAATGGCTCCCCGCTCCACTCCGCCTCTGCTGCCGCTTAAATCATTTGATTGTTCCCTGCTGTTTGAAGACACAGTCTCTCTCTTGGCCATTTGCTGTGGCACCTAATCTATTTTTGATGACCGCGTAGAGGCCGTAGCTCTACATTTGGGCAACTGAAGCTCCCACTGCTCTGCTCTGCCTGGAGCTTTCTAAATCCGTCGTTTTTATTTTCTCTCTCTCATGCACACTGCATGCACGAAAACCTGTACAGTTGGCAGAGAAAGGCCTCCCTGATTGAGCCATTCGTGTGTGTTAATTCAGGAGATTACTCAGATGATTGGCCGTCCTGATGGAACTCCTGTTTCCTCAGAAGAACGCCCCCCCCAGAGATCATGCTAGACGACGCGACGTCTCATATTTATCACCCATTCACATGCGTCATATTTATGGCATTTCTCGTCTGCTTTTCTTTGAGCAAATTATCATCTTTGTCCCACTCTACCAGAATGTAAAGTTATAAACCTCCATCAATTACGGAACATATTTATCACCTCACGTTCTAAGTATGTGTTTGTCTGTGTGTCTTCACAGTTATCCATACAGTGAAGACAGCAGTCAGGGGAAGCAGTACATGAATACCAGATGCCCTGCCTGGTGTGACCGAATCCTTATGTCTCCGTCTGCCAGAGACCTGGTCCTGAAGGTATGGTGGTGAATTGTCTTATTTACCTTTGCTTTTTTTTTTACTGAATTTCACAACACATGAATATAAGTCCCAAAAATAAACAAAACAACAATGCAAATACAGTGGAAACTCAACATACAAGTGTTTCGAGATACAAGCTAGCAGCTGAGCAAATTCTTGCTTCAAGATATGAGTAAAAACTTGACATACAAACATTTAGAGGGAAATTTAGGTTGCCGAGCACTCAGAACAACCCATACTGCTTCTCTTATTCATTTCATGCATATGTCGAATTTTGTATTTTAGTCAACCATGAGTCTTCTCTATTGTGTTTGCGTTGGCCGCAATCCACTATACTCTATTTTGGACATTATTCTGCCCAATGTCAATAGTATCAATAGTTACGATTTTTGTTCTTTCGTATTTCTAAAGGGAATACATGATTCGAGATAAGAGCGCCCCAAGTTACAGACTTGGCCTTAGTTAGGATTATCTTGTATCTCAAGGTTTCACTGTAGTCAAAACCCTAGGAAACAAGTCCATGAGGCCATACTGAAAACCTTTAGCCTGCACCTTGAGTTAGCATAGACTCTTTCTTTGTTCACCTCTGCTCACTGTTTACTTCTCACTTGTCAGGTTCCTAGTTTATTGACGTTTCCCACTGTAACCCGCACCAGGATTCAAATAAACAAACCAAACTATAGCTTTCAGTCAAACCACCGTTTGCTTGGTTGGTCCCTTTCCCGCCGAACCAAATGTCTCACACTTTGTCCGTGAGAACAAACTCCTGTCCACTGGAAGCCAACCAGCCAGATCAGGTGGTCAAGCATTTTCACGATATTCAACCAACCCTTATACCAAGATTAAAAATTGCAAACATTAAACAACAGGTTAAGTAGCAACTTGTTTAGTCCTTGTCTCAGACATTATGTGAGGTCTTTATTATTGTCCTGTTTTCTCCAAGTCCAACCTCCTCCTAATTCTCCATTCTTCCTCCCTCTGTCACTTCACAGATGGAAGGATGAGCTGAATGAATATTTACTCAGACACATAAGCTGCGGGGCCACCGAGACACTACATATATCCAATATTTATAGAGTTTGAGTGCCCCCCTCATCTTCTTCATAAAAAACACAGATTTGTGTACTTCCCTTTAGAGTGGCACCCGCAACGCCCTTACCTTCCATCATGTACTTTCACCAATCTGTTCAGTCCACAGTCCCCACGATAACATCCTTCTTGTACCGGAGACAGCCAGCTGTCCTCCAGACCTAACCGCTTTAGCTGCCTTGAATTTGACATTATTAACCAATGAGCTCAGTTTGTTATTTGTGTCACCAAAGTGTTTGCAGTGTTTGAACCTGCAGGCTTTCATCTGTTAATGTGTGTAGGACAAATGCAGTAGTGTATTGTACGGTAGCACCACAGCAGGGGGGCTGAGCGGGGAGAGGCTGGGGGGGGCTCAGGAAGTTGAATTCTCTTTTGTTGTCCACAAATGACAAATTCCTTCCTGACCTTTGTTGTTTGGTGTTGTTGATGTTAGATCAGTTACAGTCGTCACTTTATTAAAGCAACCTTCACACAGGAGATGTTGGTCCACCAGTCAAACCTGCCCACAAACATCTGAGTCAAAATTGGAAAAAATACAACGCAACATTCCTCAGCTGGTCACATTTTTTTGAACCAATCGTATCTTGATCGCATTTTTTTTCATGAAAAATAAAAATATATGAAGTATAGAGTTCATTTATTGAATTCAAATCCCGCTGCTATTTGAGGATCAAAAACACACACATGTACACAAATATATTTATAATATAAACTAATAATTGTAAAAAAAAACCCTTTTCTATCATAGTAATAAAAATGTGTACATGTGTTTTATTAACCAACATATGAAATGCCATCACTCGACACTGCTACATCATAAACATCACTACGTACCATCATCATCAACTTCTTTTTTCCCCCCAGTCCTTACTTTTCATCCCCCTCCACTGGAGATGGTTGCCCTCTGTAGATGGTATCCAGTACTGTTTTTTTTTTTCTATACTTTGGAGAATTTTGACTCTTTTCTCAAACATGGGCAAACCATCACCTACAGAGACTGTGATTCCATCCTCAAAACATTCATAACACTCATGATGATTTGCACTAACTAGCTGTAATGCAATGATTCAGACAGAGTACATGCCTCATATAAAGGAAAAACCTCGTAGGTTGGAGCTCCACTGTAATTTGTTCCAGCCTCCCCAGGAATATATGTTAAAACTTTAAAACATAGATGAACGAATACATTAATAATGCAAAATAATAATAAAATAAGTACATGTATGTACTTGCATAGTTTCTGTTCATGGTAGCTTGTATCTTGACTTTTCAACTGTACTTGCAATTAAGCAAAGTTCAGCATAAAGTGAAGCACAAGTGTAACAACTAGACTACAACACTACACTATTGTGATCCTTTTTATGGCACAATTTACAAATACTAAATCCCTTCTCTAGTACATAGAATTTGCCCAACGTAACTGCAATGGATATTCAAAATGAGTTACTTCAAGGGCAACTGGACATAGTAGGTTTCTTGAAGAAAGTTCTGAGCTGAAAAAGCCTTTTGGATGGAGGTGAAACGTCTTCAAGAAACCTACTATGTCCAGTTGCCATTTTTATTAAACATAAAATATCCTTTTTTCACCCATTTTCTGTGTCAGAATTACAGCACACCCACAGCTGTTTCGTTGTTTGCTTTTCTTCCCTCTCAAAGCAGCGGCTAATTGCTTGTAATGCAGTGCGAGAGCGGAACAGTTAGTGTGTGTTCACAGATTGGCTGATGATTCACTGAGCACACACTCACCAACTCGGAGCGTTACAGATTGTTGAGACATGGGCCCGTAAACAGCCCAGCGTGTGGCGTCATCTATCATGGCACGGTCGGTTAACTCACCATCATGTTATTTTCTGCTTGCCGAGCCCTAACACGCCAAAGGTTGCCCGCTGGCCGTGCAGCGCGGCACCAGCTCCGGGAGCGGCGGTAATGAATGTTTAGTGGAGCGGATGCTCCCTCTCTGCCAGTGCACCCTGGGTAATTTGTTTATCTGTCTAAAGATTATGCAGCCCGAAAATCCACAATTTTATGCTGCCTTTGTAAATTATCAAGTGTGTGTTTGATGAATGTATCTGCAGCTGTGGGACGCAGCGGCTCGGGCGGGAGGCTGATGAATAGAGAGGTGCTGGTGTGTGCCCTCCGGAAACAGTAGCACGATGGGAGCTCACGTGTGCTGACCCTGCTGCACTGCAGGATTGGTCTGAAGTTAATTTAGATTCAGTTTTATGGTTCATTCTCAGGCTCATGGTCTCTTTCATCCAAGGCACCAGTGTAGAACGGCGAGACACAACTGGTGGCTCGGGCGGCCTGTGTTTGTGCATGGCTGTATTGCATGCGTACAGGTTGGGCTGTTTAAAAAACCTTTAGTTCAGCCAGACAAGTGTGATTTATACTCCACAGATTCACATGTGAGTGGGTAACAGCTTCTTTTGTGCCCGCGACACAATATCAGACCAGGATTCTCTCAGATGTGCACTTAGATTAGGGCGGAGTGTATCTGATCCAGAGGTAAATGTCCTCTCTGTGAATCACTCCCACTTCTCATTTGTCATCTCTGCTCTCTGCACTAGTCTTAAATGTAAAAATCCTAACATTTTTTCGAAGAAGCAGCCACTTCACTGGAGGATTGGTCACTGAGCTGCTGCACAGGAGGAGAAAAAAACAATTTAATTAAATTCAACATCAAATTTAAATGAATAAAAATATCAATGGATCAAACCTGAAAATCTGAACTGTCATAACAATGTATAATAAAGGGAAACACGTAACTTTTTGACTATTCCCTATTGCGAGCAAAAATATGCATATTTAAATAAGTAGGTAGATAGCAAAAAAGCAAATGAAAGTTCATCCCCACAAAGTTTGCACAACATAAAGATAGATCTTTATGATAGATAGATAGATAGATAGATAGATAGATAGATAGATAGATAGATGGACGGACAGATGGACGGACAGATGGACGGACAGATGGACGGACAGATAGACGGACAGATGGACGGACAGATAGACGGACAGATAGACGGACAGATAGACGGACAGATGGACAGACGGACAGATGGACGGACAGATGGACGGACAGAAAGATAGATAGATAGATAGATGGATAGATGGATAGATGGATAGATAGATAGATAGATAGATAGATAGATAGATAGATAGATAGATAGATAGATAGAACTTTATTAGTCTCTCAGGCCCTGACAACCTGTGAAAAACTGACAAGGTGTAACAAAAGTGAGAAAGGACGTTTACCTCTAAGTGTGTTCAACCACAATCAACACTGTTGTTTATTTTGGGGTTGATGTCACAGTGATGACACTTCAATGTGACGACTGCTGTACAGCGTCCACCTCTGGTACATGGTACTGTAAGGTGCAACATAATTCTGCTAATTGTGTTTAATGAAGCCGCCGTGTTGATTGCTCATCCATGAATGTGTCACAAACGGTGATACAAGGCTGTAATGACTACACTGTGTAAACACAAGGAGGGCTGTGCTGAGTGTGCATCCTGTGCAGGGGGGGGGTACGTGTGACAGCAGCTCTGCGTGAATCACCGTGAACACGACACATGTTCGGCTGAAGTTCAACTGTTCTCACTGTTTTTTTTTTTTTGTGTTTCTGCAGCCCGAAAATGAAGAGAAGTCCATAGTCTACGATAACATTGGGCCCAATGTCTGCATGGGGGACCACAAGGTAAAGACAGGGGCTCTGGACCCCAGCCTCATCTGACACCAATAGGTGGTTTTGTTTTCAAAAACAAAAACAGTATTGCAGGTTGGCTTTAAAAAAGTCTGAAGTAAAGGTATGTTAACATATACATAGGAATAGAATGGCATTCTGAAGCTTTTCATGTTGCATGTTACTTGTAAAGATATTTTTAGTCAGGATAAATCTATAATAATCTGCTGAGTCATGCACCTTAATACCCCGACTCTGCTTTTCCCATGTGGTTATGATGATAGTATAGTGTTCCCTTTAATATTGTGGTTCTCTGTACGCTGCCTCAGTGCATAACAATTCTTTTCAATCCGATCCAAAATGTCACTATCCTTGTAAAATAATTGCTTTAAAACTGTGAATTCTAGTTGGTAGCTATGTTTACTTAGATGAGATCGTACGCAACATACTATTGGCTATAACACGTACTCAATGTACTATTGCTTAATGGATAATGGAGTATTGTCTTCCGATCCTCACACTGATTGGCTAATGCATTGTAGTGTCTCTCTGCATCTCAACTCACTTGTTCACATTGCTGTGCGTCGCGCTGAATTTCTTTAATCAGGGTATCTTACATTTCCATTCTTCAACTCTGCTATCATGTAAGGCCAATACAGTCTAGAACACAGGTGTCAAACACAGGCCCGGGGGCCAAATGTGGACCCAGTGTAATTATATCTGGCCCGTGAGGTAAAATTAAACGTGTACTAGAGTTGGCCCACCAGTATGTTGACCTATACATTGTCAGAATTTGTTATATTGATAATGCATGCCTTTTGTTGTAGCACATACATTTTATTCCGTAAAGAAGGAAAAAAACAATTCCCACTGAAATGTTATTTCTAATGCAATTCGTCATGTGTTGATAACATCAAGCTATGGCTGTTCAAGATCCAATGTTTCCATGTGAAAAAAACTATATTTAATATCGAGAGAAAAGGAAAAACAGGCCAGTTTACAGTCAATTTCTCTATATATATTGAGTTTGGCCCGTGACTTGATGCCAGTCTTTTTGGCCCTCAGTGAAATTAAGTTTGACACCCCTGGTCTAGAATGATAGCTAACACAGTACAGGATGCTTGTATATGGTGAATAATTTAATAACTATCTTTTCTCGAATTCGCAATTTCTCCCATCTCGCGCTTGGAATGTTTTTATTGCGATAGGGGAGGTATGTGTGGAACGATGATAGTCACATGTTAAGAACTACACAAATCCATCTACAACTTTTACAACCTGTTGTTTTATATGAAGGACACACTGTAAAAGTTGGACAGAGGTTCAAGTGTGTGTTTTTTTCCACATTTGTGAAGCTGACTCTATAGAAAGTGTTTAACACCGCGGCTTCAGTCTGCGCGGTGTCAGACAGAAGGTCCTACGCTGAAAGAGAGGCGCCTCCACTCAGGTCTTTCATCATGGCTTGGTGTGACGGGGACAGTGGAGTGTGTGTGCGAGGTGACCCCAGCGCACTGACAGCTACTACGGCAGAGCCGCACACCACCGCTAAAATCACAGCGGGCGATGTTTAAAAAATGTCCGATGTAGTTAGCACACAGTCGGAAAAATGCAGGGTTGTGGTATGTGAGTTTAACCTGTGTGTCAGAGGGGCTCCAGGAGAGAAGAGTGAAGACTTGTCTCACAGCAGCATCAATAACGTCCTACACTTGTCTGTGTCTCTGTCTCCCCACCAGCCTGTCTTCCTGTCCTTCCGAATAACAGCGGGGGCAGGTAAACCTAATGCAAATAAGCACGAGTGTTGTGTGGTGCAATGATGTCGTGGTAAATATTCATTTTTTTTCCTTTCTTACAATCTTTTCCATTGTTGCTATGCTACGCTATGATTTGCTCGACTTCTCATCACTTTAAGGATGGTTTTATTCCAGAATAAAACTGAGTTGTGAGACTTAAAATGTGCCAGTCATTTTAAGGCAGACGTTTATGGGCTTCTGCTGCAGCTGCATCTTATTTCTCAGGGTGTCTAAACTTTTATGCATTGACAAACACTTGCGGCAAAGAGCCGCAGCTCTCATGGCTTTAGCATTATTGAGAACAAATCTACTCAAACTTTGATGATGTCAGTAAAGAAAATGTCCAAAAAAAACCACAAATCTTAACAACAAAACAATAATTACTGTTTGTTATTGAGATAAAAACTTTTTCAATTAGCATATTTAGCAGTAAACACTATTTATAAAAAGGGAATATAATATTAAAATATTTATTTAATTGGTACAATCAAAAGATTCCAAGAAGAACTAGTAGAAACAATGCAAAAAATGCTGTAATATTAGAAAAAAATAAAGGAAAACATTTGTAAAGATAAACTAGAAGAACCGTAGTAAGACATAAAATATTGCATTAAATTTTATTATTAAAATACATGCATGAACGATACACTAGCAGAGTTAAGCCCACATATCTACAAGTTAAGTAATAAATGAATAAAGGGTTATTTAACCTTAATAAATTTCAGCTAAAAGTTAGCTAAGAAGAAAGCTAAGCGTTAGCCAAAGAAATGTTGTTGAAGTATAGAAAGTTTGCCAAAATTTAGGATATTAAATGCCAACAAACATTTCTAAAGGTCATTTCTAAAAGGTAAATACACAGTCATAATCCAATAAATGTAATTCACCAGAATTTTAAAGATTGGTGATTCTGAATAAAGCAACTTAGAGTTGATCAAAACAGTTGGGTTACACGTTATGTATGATTAATTAACAAAACAGCTCAAGTTTAGCCAATTAATATTAAGAGGTATATGTTTATTTACTGTAGAAAAATAAAGGAATAAAAATACCCCATTGTTGGCTTAAAATTGCTGTAAAATTCCAAATATGGCTACCAATAAAGTAAACTGTAAAGATTTTCACCAGTAAGATCGTAGTGTTTAATTTGGCAAGAGATAAAAGTTTGTCATTGTTAAGAGAACAACCTGAAAATAACATGGAGATTGAAAACATTTTGACAGAAGAAATTAATCATTAATTTCCTGCTCTGTCAAAAGACCACACAAACATGTCCATGATTGGCCCGCGGGCCTAATTTTGGACACACCTGTCAACTGTGAACACAAAAGCCGAACTCTTAACATTGTTTCATTTTTTTTATTACACCAAACGAGAACAAAACAGAGACTGAATGCTCTGGTTCTTCTCTTCCCTCCCCCACAGGGAAGTGTTGCCAAAGGGGAGAGGACATATTTTGTGAAGCGCCTCTGTGAGAACACAGAAGAAAAACGACCCGCACACACTCACACACAACCAGAAACACACACTTTGCACAAGCCTACACTGAAGAACGTAGACAAACTTTTTTTTTTTCAGAAGTGCTGACCAGTTGCAGTTGTCCTGACGCCTCATTCATACCAAACCGGAGCCTGGAGTTTTCTCCATAAAACACTCACCAAGATATGGACGAGCACCTGAGGGCCCCGGGCCCCGGGCTCCACACAGACAAGACACACATCGCTGACCTCACCGTTGCCATGCAACCCCCCATTCCCCGGAGAATGAAAATCGCAGGACAGACAACTCTTTTTTTTTTTGTTTCCACTCCACACACAGACTGGTTGCCAAAACTCTAAGTTGAACCACAGTCGACTACATTCTTTCAGATGCCGCGTATTTGCCATTTTTAAAGGTTTGCCTGTATGTATAGAAGCTACTTTCCACACAGTATGTTAAGATGTTTAAAAAAAAATTAAGAAAAGTGCAATGCAAAAAAGTTGTTTATCTATATTGTTAGGTTTATTTGTACATTTGACAGTATCACATAAGCGTTGTTGATGGTTTTAGTGCTGTTCTGTTTCCTGACCAAACTTCTTGGTCTCTTTGTTGGAAAATCTTCATTTTATTTCAGCGATTTCTATATAACATATATACTGTATTTTTTTTTTCTCTTGTTATTTGGGAGTTTTTTTTCTCGACTTGTTCACTGCCATGCCTGAGACACCCATCGAATCTCATTTTATATACTGTATGTTTTTAACGGAGATAATTTATAATTCTTACCAAAATGTCGACGTCGAAGTGCACGTGTGAGCGCAGCGGCGGCGTCGAACTGCAAATCCGAGGGGACAGGAAGTGACCTGTTGCCTGTCTGACCATGTTTTAAGCAGTGCCATAGACCATGCAAGTATATTTAAGGTAATACGTCATACAGCACTCTCACCTTATTATTATTCTTACTCTAACTTATTTCTATAATATTATGATTCTGAATGTGATATTTTAGATAGGTTCGGGTATCCTTAAAATGTTTTGTCTATTTTTGTTACTGCATTTTGGTGCCAAGTATTCTACACAGGAGGGAAGCGTGTCAGTGCTGAAAAGTCTTTCAGGTTGGGTGGTTGAGGTATTGATTGTAAAATTATGAAACAAAAACAGAAAAAAAAAACACAAGAGAAACTCTAAGAGTGGGGGAAGAGCAGCAGCTGCCGATTTTTATGTGTTTATTCGAGCGTAGCCTTCAGCAGTCACCACTGCAACTACTTCGGAGCATTATAGACGGAGCACAGACGCCAGTGTTTCTTTTTATTGATTTCACCTACTACACTACACAGATATCCGACAGAGGGAAGCTTCCACATTCATCCCCCATGACTTTTTTTTTTTTTATAAGAAATCTAAATCACTGCAAGTATAAATGATGTTGTGCCTGCTGCAGACTTTCTGTTGTCTTGTGTGATTTTGTTCATACAGTAGGTAAACAAAAAAAGTTTGGAAAATATGCCCTGCTTGTTTTTTTGGTCATTCTAAGTATGCTGTAAGAGTTTAAGCTGCACTTTTTCTCTTCACTCCGATTTATGAAAAAGCAGATAGAGATTTTATTTTAGCCCCTCCTGGATGGCCTGGCCTCTACTGTAGGTGATGCAGTTCTAAAGCAATAAAAACCAATAGAGCTCAGTGGTGTTTGTCCTTATTTTCAACACAGTCAGAAGCTGTTTGTCGAATGTCCCCAGTGTTTCGTCTAAAGCTGCACTGAAATTGTTTGAAGATAATTTCTGTCCTTAAAATTAATATTTAATCTCTATACTTAGTCTTATAAAAATAAAGTGAGTATATTTGTATATAACATGGGTTTTGCTGGTAAATAAAACAGCCATAAATTAGATTTTTGGATTTATTATGAAGCTTCTTCATATTAGGTTGATAACATTCACTAATGTTTATTATGAAATATTAAAAAATATATATTGTATTATTGCAAAGTAATGATGGTTAAAATAAAATAATTCTAGCTGCAGTGGCGTGTCGTAGGCAGAGGTGGCGCCCTTGTGTGACAATGCGTTCGATAACACATTACAATACTTGACGCTATCGGGTCCAGCATGACCGCAGGTAAAAATCCAGAATTACGTCTTATAATTCAATATCTAAAGTTGTTTTTTTTTTTCTGTTTTTCTTCCTTTTTTATAGACTTTTTTAACGAAATTTAAGATAAAATGTTTATAATACATAATGTTAAATGATAATTAATTCGTTTTTAAACATTTTCTATTTTTTATATTGTGTTAATTTGTATTTAATATCCAACGTTTTTGTTTTGTTTTTTAATGAAAATTTAATTACTCGGCCTGGAAGGAGCCAGGCTGCCTTCAGGATCCGGTGTTAAACCTGCAGCATCGCCAACAATAAATTAAATGTTCGATAATCAGGATTTCCTTTCATTTATATTAAGTCCGTACGTTCGAACAAAAGTCAAAACAGAACAAAGAAATTTGCTTGTTAAATAATTTATTCATAATACAAAGTTTTTTTTTCTTCCTATAACCTTCCCGGAAGTAATAAGTCTCTTAAATTCCAACATAACATTCTGTATGGAGGTCGTTTTCTGTTCCGCTGTGTAACGAGGTGAAATAAAAATATTATAATTCCAAAGGAAACCGAGTGAGGTTCCTTTACAGGGATTATTTACAGCGTCTATACAAATGTAAACAGAAAATAAAATTATGGAATAAAAAATGGAGGGGGTTTAAAAAGCAGTAATTTTACACTGAAAGGGGAGAAAAGAACAATGAGCAGCGGGTTGGTGTGTTTTTTCTATTTTTTTTTTCTGTGGGGAATAAGCGCATGAACGCTGCTGCAGAGAAAGAGAGGGAAATAAAAGACCTTCACGAGTCATAACTTATTCAGTAAAAAATATATATACAATCTGACGTACATTTTTTCACACTTTCAGAGGCTAAACCGCCGACCAGTCAGTCGTCCCGCTCCTCTCTGATACCCTGGTTAGTCTGAGCTTTACAAGCGTCATCGAGGGCCCGTTTACACCTGACACGGTAAAGAGACGTGAGCGGCTGCTCTGGGATCAGTCAAGTAACCGTCCACCAGGAAAGTTTCCCATTGGAAAGAAAAGTTTGAACTCTGAACCCGGAAGTGAATGGCTGGTGGCGGGGTCTCCAGGCCGTCGAAAACTGTTGGGCTGCGTCCTTCGACTGCGACCCAGTCTGAACCGAGTCCCGTTCAGAACCGATACACTCGGTGACAGTTCACTTCAGTGCATTCAACAGTTACAGGGCACCAGTGGCGGGAAAAACACCAGTCTGCTTGTAAGTAATTCGTATTTATCACGTTTAGTGAGAGGGGGCTGTGTAATTTGCTTAAAACTTTCTTTTTGAGACTAAAATAAATAACCACCCGCCCACTGCCGGGGCCGGGAGTCACACCTATGCCACCATTAACAAAAAACAAAACAAAAACAAACGTCTGTGAATCCGCCATTTCAGTGTCTGGGTCTAAGGTGCATTTACGGTGCCCCCTCCCCTGTAACAAACACACGTTCCTCCGGTCAGGTGGAAAGCGGGTCCGAAAGAGTGCGATGAGTCTCTGCTGGACCCATTTTTTGTTGTTACCCGCCCCGTATTGCCACCCCGCTTTGCCCCCAGTCCGCCCGGCATCACAAAGTGTCCGAGCTGTTGCTGCAGGGACTGATGAGAGCCAGGTTGGTGCTGCTGGCCTTGTGCTTTTTCAACAGTCTCGTGATTTTCTCGTCGTCGGAGTTCGGGTCCAGCGGTTTGTTGTATTCGTCGTCCTCTTCGTTGTCCGAGCTCTCCTTCATCTTCTCCGTCTCCGAGTCGTGCTTCTTTTTGGCCGTGGCCATTTCCGCCGCGTGTCGTTTGCGCCACTTGGTTCTTCTGTTCTGGAACCAGACCTGTTGATGAAGGGAGGATGATGGGTGAGGATGCTCAACAGGTGCAGGGCTGGATAACTAAACTGGCTAATAAGAATTAAGATAAGTGTCCTAGGATATTATTATTTTTTATTATTATTGTTATTATTATTATTATGCATTTGTTTTAGCAGAGGCTGCCATATTAACAATACATTTGAGGTGAATCAAAAATTAATTATAAAGGCTGGTTCAAAATAAAATGCAGAATTATTATAATAAAACCAGTAACAACAAATATGAAATAACAATTGGATTTATAGCATCATTTAAACTGTTATTTATACTTCTAAAAATAACAATATTAATATTGTAATAATAAAATAATAATAATAATCAAGTACCTTGACTTGGCTCTCAGTCATCCCTAATGAGTAGGCAAGTCGAGCTCTCTCTGGTCCAGCCAAGTATTTTGTCTGTTCAAATGTCTTTTCCAGTGCAAATATCTGCTGTCCTGAAAATGTAGGTCTGGAGTGTTTCTTCTTTCCGTCTTTGTCCACCATGATGCTGTTCTGAGCTGCAGGGGAGAGAAAATGATGGAAATGTCTTTGGTTTAGACCTGGGACAGGGACAGGTGATGATGTAGAGTCAACAGGTCAGACAGGCGTAAAAAAAACAACACTAAGCTGATGGAATTAATAACAATTAAAAGTTGATAGTATTATGACTAATAATGTAGGGGGGGTAAATAATATTTTAATTTAAAAAGAACTAACATCAAATCCTGATTTCTGACTTACTTGGACAAGAAACTCGGGGGTCCCTCCAGGGGGAACCCTGCATCACCCCGGGCCAGAAGATGGGCGCCCTGCCCGGCAGCTCGGCCAGAGGCTTCGGGTACCGTGACACCGCCGGGCTGAAGTACATCCCCGCCGCCGCCGCGGCTGCAGTGGTGGCCAGGCCGTTTATCCTGGGGAAGCCGGACAGCAGCTGCCCGGCCGTGGTGATGGGTCGTCCCAGGATGTCGCTTATTCCGTGCGGGGTGCTGCCGGGCATCTGGGAGCAGAGGTTGGACAGCGACGGCGCCTTGAATCCCCCCGGGCTCTGCTGCAGCGCGTATGGGAAGAGGGACGTCTTCATCTCGGTCATGTTGTGCAACGCCGCCAGCGGGGTGCTGCCCAGGACGAAAGCACTCTGCCGGTTAGCCTCCATCTGCCCCACAGCTAACATTTGTGAACATCAACCGCTAAACAAGTTGAAAGTTTTTTTGTCTTACTGGAAAAATGTAACTTGATTTATTTAAAGGAAATAAAAGCGCAGCGGTGGTGTTCAGGAGCCCGGTCACTGCGGTCCAAAAGTATCCTTGGCTGTCGGAGGAGGCGACTCTGCAAGACGGAGGTAAGAGTGGAGTGAAGACGAACTTCTCTCTGGGGAAAGTGAAGAGCGACTTGAAACTGCCCCCAAACGTCTCCTCGTGTTTGTTATCAAGTGTGTCAGCGGGTGAAGTTCTGTCTCTTCAGTAGCAGCTTGTGTCCGCCGCAGTGGTCCGGCCGGAAGTATGGCGTTGTGATGGTGTTTTCACTGGTTTTGATGGGAACCATTTGCGGCTCTGCTTCTCTAAGCCATAAATTGACTCGTTCTCTGTTCCGGAGTCTGGCGCGAGCAGCTGATAACAGCGCTGCCACCTGCACGCGCGCTATTCCCATTGGACGAGTTGGAGAGAAGAAGCGCTCTGATTGGGAGGGACAGAAACGCTCGTGCGTGTCCGCTCGAAACGTGGTGCGTTTACTTACAGTGGGAAATAGGGTGTCCGTGTGGCAAAGTTGAAGCGTTTTGGAACCAAAATGTACTGACTGCTCGTTGGTCCATTTTTGAAGAAAGTTTCTAATAGAAGAATAGTGAGAATTTATGAGTTATAAAACAATGAGACATAGTGTAATGATTTCAGTGTTTTATAACTAATCATGACAGAAATTTATGTATCGTTATAGCTGAACAGAACGTATAGAATCCAGATTTATTAAACAAAACCCATTTTAGCCTAAGAACTAAAATACAAAGATCAATAAATAACCTACTAAATTTCCAAACAGAAATAATGAAGAGACTGGGCTATTTTATTTAACCTCTATACCTAGTAGTACGTTTTAAAATTTAATTTTTAATTTTCTTTATTAAAAGTATTTTAGTACTTTTTATCTATAGTGCTATCAGGTTAAAGCTCCCCGGACAAGACCACGTTGAGTCAGTCGGCCAATAACGTCATCATAATCACTATTCATCTATGATCTACTTATGGCTGCAAAACTCCTAAACATAATCACCAATAAATACAATTTTGTGCGGTTTTGATACACGAACACGAGAGTATTTAAATGCAGACACACACAAAACACACCGTTTTATCTAGAGAATAATAATACACACCTCCAGGACATTGCCTGAAGAGTCCCATTGGGGTAGTGCAGAGAGTTCATATGTTTTCCCAAATCTGTTAAGACGCTTTATAAACGTGTAATTTGATAGTTTATCAAATAATTATAATTCGTGAAACAATAGTACTCGTTTTATGATAAATGCAACTTATACTGAAGTACAACTCAGTATATGTTAATCACTCTGAGACTCGTGGCCTTAGAGCACCTGAACTACACAGTCGTGCAAAAACTTGAAAAAGTCCAGCTCTTTATAAATCTACTGCATATTCCACTAATTTTAACCATGAACTTAATTGTATTAATCTGAAATTTTAGAGTGTTTGCAATTTTAGAGTGTTTGCTAAGAATTTGTAGAAGAATTCTCTTTGATTATACCGATGGTATCGCTTTAATCCCCTGACAAACGGAGTGTCGGAGGAGACCGTGAACGCAGCACGCAGCCACCGTCAGCTGCAGAGCTTTAGTGCTGTTGTTAATGAAGCGTCTCCCAGTGAAGAAATCATTGTTTCCACAGATGACAAAGAATATACATTAACATTATACACTGACGTGTGAGTACATCAACCCAGGAGCAGAGGAGCGACAGAGGGGGAGTGTGGGGGTCTTTACCAACCAAGTATAGTGACCCACACGGGGCAAAATAAAACAAAAATCTACATTTAATTAAACATATTTATGGTTTCCCCACGATAATGTTATAAAAGCCAAATAAAACAAATCAACCTCTTGTAATTAGGTCGAAAGACATCCGTTCAGCTCGGTTAATGAAGGGTTGTTTTACACATTAGTAAAAATATATAAAAACGACTAAATAAACATGAAAAACTTGGCGTTTTTACTCCCGTATTTGCTCCTGGTTAATACCCATTCTTTTGCGCATTTTTTTTTTCTGAATGATAAAACTAAAAGATTAAATCAAAAAGTAAAACACACCGAAGAGCAGCTACAATGTCGGGACGGGGTTGGATTAGATAATTAAGTGAGCAAATCAGTTTTTATTTATTTTTTTATTATTCTTAGACAAAGTGCGTTATTACGACAAAACGGCGTGTGAGTGTGTGTTTGTGTGAGTGTGTGTTTGTGTGTGTGTGTGTGTGTGTGTGACTCCAGTCATCACCCTGAGTGCTGTAATATTTTATGGAGATGTGAGAAGGTTGTAAGAGTGAAATATGGCCACGTTAGCATTTGAAAGGCTTCGGCAAATGCACCTTGGTGCCCATTTGCTCAGCAGGGAAAGATTGTGGATTTTAAAAGGTTTTTCAACGCGAGGTGATTCACAATTTGACTGTATTTTCTCCCAGGTTGAAGGGATGCAGTACACACACACTTTCTAATTCTCCTAATGCCCCTCTATGTCTAATTTATACCCGTATATTTCCCCGCTGATGATATACATTGATTTTATTATCTTGTTTTAAGGTCTTTCTGAAAATGATCACTATAGGAAAAGCTATTGGGCTCCGAGGAGTGAGGACTATATTTCTTACAGCTTTGCCAGACACACGCTGCTCACGGACCTTTTTTTCCCTTCCTTTTCCCCTTAAAATGACAGTGAAGTTGAATAAAGTAGGTATTAAACAGGTTGACCCAGAGCTGGATTAATTGCAGAAAAATTGGCAGTTCGTCCTCTTTCCCATCTGCCGCCAAATGAGACCTCAGCAGCCAAGCAGCCTGTCACCGCCAGGCCATTATCAAATTTTAATAATCAAACAATTTAGTGAATTATTTTATCTTAAATATCCAGGATGTCCATCAATGTTAAAGGTCTACATTTTTAGTTGAGTCGGGTCAGAGGCAGCTCTGTCTCCATCAACGTTCAACCCAATAAACTGACGAGCGCGCGCACGCACGCACACCCACGCAGTCACATCACTCCACTCTTGATCACTTGTTGGCAGTGGTGGAACTTAAAGACGGTCCCTTAACTAATCACAGCCACCTGCCTCGGTTGGTCGTGAAAAAAAAACAAAAAATCATTAATACAGTATTTTTTTATTATAAAACGCGTTTTTTTAAACGCAATAACGACAGTGAAAGTTCAGGTAAAAATCATTTGTGATTGTGCTATAGGTTGTGACATATTTATAACGTATTTCCGGCTAACTTTAGGCGCTTGTATAACTACATTAACGGTGAATGTTACGTCATATTTCTAATATGTTGAGCCTTGTGATTGGTCCATTTAAAAAATAAATACATTCAATTTTACCTGATATTTTAATTGTAAAAATATTAATGAATATGAGTTACGTATGTTTAGACATCGACACCATTTTTTTTATTATATTACAATTTACTATTTACATTCACCACCCTGTTTTATTATTATTTGGGGTTATTATTTGGTTAATATGCCTAATTTGGAAACAGAAAGATTTTTAAAAGAAATAAATAAATTTGTTTCTATTTATCTAGCTATGATTGCCAACTTTTATATATGTATAAATAATTTTTATTTTCTTTATCATGATTATCAATATTATTATTATTAGTCGTAGAAGTAGGATACCTGCAGGTCAGAACATTGACTGGTTGGTGGTTCGTTTGGACCTCAGGCCTTTGTTTGGGAATTAAGCATAATATCTTGATAACCATCTGATCTAAATATATCATTAATAATACAGGAGCCTAAATGTGTATTTCAACGGTCATTTAATGGGTTTGTCGGTGGATTTTCTCCTCCACCATTCAGTTACTTAAACACAGAACTACTACATAGTTAATGCGTGTAAAATACACGCAAAACAATCTAAATAAAGTGTCAGTTAGTACAAAGATATACGTATACTTTTATTGTTTACAACAGGTCGCACCACGCGTCATATTAGACCTTTGTTTTCAATGGATTTTTTGCTTCCTTAATAATGAATGAAGCGTCACGTGAACCCTTGAGTAACTGGACCGATGATTGAAAGAAAACTAAGTATGAAACTGGCTTTTACATAATTTGTCCAGCAACGCCCTCTGGTGGCTTTTCTAAAAACTAACTCGGAACAACTTGGTTGACTTTCCCTCCATCTACGGCTGCTTTCGTTTTTCTTTTACTTTTTCTTTTGTTAGTTGTTTTGTATTTTAGCTACGAAAAGAGCAGTTGTGCTTTTTGCTTGGCTTCCAGACCTATGGGTGGGTTATTATAGATAAATTACATTACAGCCCAAAGATTAGCAAAGATTAACATTTCAAACATTTGGCAAAGGTTTAGACTTTTTACTCTCAATCTTTATAACGATATATACAAACGATATACAATATATACATACATATAAATTGGCTGAAAGGCTTATATTACGTGCGGTTACGTATTCAACGGTTAGATTTTTGAACTGTAATTAAGGTAGTTGTCAGAGCTCCCTCTAGTGACCGTAAAACGAAAAAGTTCCTTTTTTCGATTTTTTTTAGTTTATATATTTGTATTTTTACCTGTGCTCTATATACTTTATGCAACAGAATAAAGAGGAAATATATTAGGGCCTTTAACAAAACTTCAATATTTTATGATTAGATTTGGACAAAAGGCAACGTTTTCTTGTGAATTATAGTAGAAGCATGCAAAAAAGTACAGTACAGTAATAAAAACATTGGTTATTTATTACAGATACTATTTTTAAAGCATTATGACTTCGATTAAACGTTGGAAAAGCTTTTATAAGTTGTATTTGCATACATTATATAAGTTAAAGTGATGAATCAGTAGGAATGTCTCTATTCTAAACGTTTTTCAAATCAATTCCAGTTGCGTAGCCCAAGTCCAGCCGGTAGATGGCAGTCTCCATCAACCTGAAAGGACAAACCAAACTCCAACAGTTCTCTTTAACTTCAGTCTCAGCGTTTTGACCTTATGTGGCCTGTGGTGCCGCGGGCCACAGTATCATCAGGAATTTCTGATTAAACGCCGATTACACACATTTCTGTAAGGAATTCATGAGAGACAACTGCTCTACTGTGAGAATAATAACAACAACAACTACACCGACTCAGGACTTTTCCTCCTCCTGTAAGTTCAACTGAGGTCTGTGGAGAGAATCAACAAACAGGCAGAGTTAGTCGGAATCACGTGATATAAACAAGTATACCAGTGGAACCATCACAACGGTGCATTTATGGTCCAGCTAAAGACAGTAACTCGTCAAGAAAATAATGGATAAGCATATGCTGATGAATTTCCACCTGTTAACACCTAAAGCTTTGTTGAACAGTGCTCTGGTACAGCGGTGTACCACTGGGTCGGGGGCCGGTACCGGTCCGTGGGTGAATTAGTGCTGGGCCACAGAGAAATAATGTTTCCTTTTGTCCCCATCTGACTGTTACTTCTACTTGATCCATACCCATATCAACATAAGAACGGAACAATAGAATGGCTAGGATTCCATCATCAATAATGCAAATATTTTCTCAGTGAAGACAACAACAATAAACTCAGAATGATGCAGAGAAATTGATACAAGATTCTTACTTTTTAATCCGGTCTGGTAGCAGGTAATTATAGGCTGTGTGCACTTGGGAAAATCCATGTTGTGCCCATGCAGTTAATTTGGATAGGAATATTTTATAGGTAGGAAAAGAACATCGGAAATTTACTTGGCGGTTGGGGAACACTGGCACAGAGGGTGAATGAAGTCTATCCTTCCTCCTCTATAGCCTTATATAATTACCAAGCAGCAACCCAATCACCTGTAGTTCTCCAGAACAGATTGAAGAGATGTTTTATTGTGTTGTAATAAAATGTTACGTCGGAAACGATTGTAAACGCACGTCCACCCCTAATTCAGAACGCCCTATTTCTCACAGACTGAGCTTTGATATGATATATCCGTCAATCATGAAACGGTAACCTTTTCCCAAAATGTCATTAAAAAGTTTTGAGAGAACAGTTCCCTGGTTGGGAACATTCTGAAAGTGCATTTGTCAGTTATGGTGATGATAGCTCTGACCTTTCAGTTGAGTCACAGTCTTTTTTTTTTTTTTTTTGAGGGAATCTCAGCGGGTAAAAAAACTATTCCTCAATTTGTTGGTTTAAGTCTTTTGAGTCAATCTGGACAGAGTATTTTAAACAAAAGCATGTGATAGTGAAGTATCTTAACGGATATGAAAATGGGTCCTCTGTGGAATGACTTAAATGTCCCGTAGGGGACGTGTTACGTGCCAAAGACACCTTAAGAAGGATAAGAAGATTTATGTTGATGCCTTAATAAAACGGCTGAAACCTTTTCTTCCTCCTGTCTCGACCTGCATCCCTGTTATTGATTCAAGGCTCCTTAAGTATATAATTCAGTGATGCATTCAAGGGTCGGACTAAATGAGGTCTCACACTGACAGTCACAAGTCAACCCTGGTTCAGTCACTGTTAAAATCACCGTTGGCGTGTTAATGATGGGTCAGATCGACAGATCTGTGGTTTATTTCTTAAAAATCTTGAAGTACAGCCCACAGATTTTTGTCCAGTATGTAAACATGACAAATAAAACACTCAGCCAGTACTCGCTCTACTTTAGTTACAAATTGTACATTTCCTCTCATTCAGGACCCTTATGAAAGGAGCCCAGTGTCTACACTCGCTCTCCTTGGCAGCCTGAGCGGCCCTGCTGATATTAATGACCAGGCAAATGAGAAGTGTGAGAGAATTAAAGGCAGATGAAGGATAAGGAGTTTATCCAGATGAAGACAAATGAATAGCTGCTGCTGGCAGAACACCCTGTTCTTCAAGCTCTCCTTTCTGGGTAAGAATTTACATTCTCTGGCTTTTTTTTTTTTTTTTTTTTTCATGGGTAATGAGAACTGGTATTACTACAGACATCATCACAGAGCAGCTGAGAAGAGCTCGTTTTTGTAATCAAGGTTACTGTTTTCGACACTGTTTGTGTTAAAAACAGCTAGAGTGTAGGTCAGACCTGGGTAAACTTCCATCTAAGGCCAGATGGGGCCGCCAAACGTTTTTAGATCATAATATTAATTCACATTATCATTGTTTCTCTTCCATGTCATATGTGTTAGCAATAGGTGGGGGGAAAAAGCCTTTATTGCACGACTTTTACATTGTTATTTATCATAGTTCACAGAAATCTTCCATCTATCTCCTCACTAATAAATTTTAGGACCCATTTTGGCCCCCCTGAAAAAATATTTGTCCAAGCCTAAAAAACTTGGTTACTGTATTATCTTTGTGGTCATGTCTAACCATCTCTTTTTATACATATGTACAAACCTGAGGTTCAGCAAAATTTCTGCCACTAAATTTTTCACTCAAATATGCATTCCCTGCATTTTTTTTTATTTTTGCCAAAATACTTTTATTATCAAAACAGGAAGTTATGATATGCAATTGAAAACAACAGGTGGTGTGCACTTATCTGAAAGTGCCATATATCTGAGACAGACCTACAGATAGAGCTGTTTGTAGATGTTGATATTTCATCACCTTGAATCTAACATTCAAACAACCTGATAGATATGCTGAATATGACAATATGTATTTTTTTCAATTGCAGTGCCTGGATTTTATGGAGGTTTAGTTCACAGTCATAGCCAGTAAAGCAATAGTAAGTATAATTGACATTTTATACATTTCTTTTGTTTTTTTTTCATTCACTTCTAAGCCTTGGTTCTCACTCAATTTTAGCTTGGATTTATAAGTTTAGTGCAACACTAGAATATACAGTTCCATTTAGCTGGATGTCAGTTTTAAGATTGGTAGTAAACTTTATTATTTTCATATTAAACAGTTGACAGTGGAGGTGTATATCAGTGTTTACAACCTTATTTGCGCCTCAGACTGGTTAAATGTCTTGAAATATTTTCAAGCACCAGTCATTAAGTTGTGGCAGATAAATATGATTCAATTCAGTTATTAAGATTCAATTTTCAGTGTTCTGATATATTTTCCTACCTATAAATTCTTCCTACCCTAATTAACTGCGCATGGGATCAACAAGGATTTCTCAAGTGCACACAGCCTATAACTTTCTGCTACCAGACCGGTATAAAAAGTTAGAATCTTGTATCAATGACTCTACGTCATTTTGAGTTTATTGTTGTTTTCTTCACTGAGAAAATATTTCCTAATCAAATATAGTTGTATTATTGATGATGGAATCCTGGCCATTCTATGGGTCAGTTCTTTTGTTGATATGGGTATGGATCAAGTGGAAGTAATAGTCAGATGGGGCCAAAAGGAAACATTATTTCTCTGCGGCCCAACACCAATTCACCCATGTACCGGTACTGGTCCCTGACCCAGTGGTTGGGGATCACTAGTGTATATAGTACGAGTAATATTAGCAAATAGGAAAAGGAGGGTAGGTTTATCACCTTGGTCAACTGTACAACTCATTCACTTCCTAATGGAGATGAAATGGTGAGGAGAGACAGAGTCAGAGTTCAGGTGAGTGGGCTGAACGCTGCCTTCAAGCACTGCTTTATTTATTTATGCTTAACCTGACAGGACACAGCACAGCAGAGCTGTTATACAACTGTAGTCCATATACAGTCAAGGAATAACATTATTAGAGCGCCCTGCTGGTTCCTTCAGTTTCTTGTCCCTTTCCATGCCTGGTACCACCAGGTACACTTGTTGGGACAAATGCTAATGATATAAACAAAAAATGTTCAAAATAATTAGTGCTGATATCTATCCTCTTCTTCTTTTCCTTTGTCCCTTTTTCAGGTGTTGCCACAGCAAATTATTTTTTTTTCCATCTCCCCGTGTCCTCTGTATCTTCTACTCTGACTCCAACTACCTCCATGTCCTCCCTCACTGCATTCATCAATCTCCTCCTAGTCTCCTACCTGGTAGCTCCATCTCTAGGATCATTCTTCTACCAATATAATCACTGTCCCTCCTCTGAACATGTCCAAACCATCTCAATCTGTCTTCTCTAGGTTTTTCGCCAAACCTTCCTATCTGTGTTGTCCCTCTAATCACCTCATTCCTGATCCTGTCCATCCTTGTCTCTCCTAAAGAGAATCTCAGCATCTTTAACTCCTCCACCCCCGGCTCTGCCACTTTTAGACATTTACTGTTCTCATGTTCACTGAATTCTTTAGGTAATATACCTTTAGTTGTAGAAAACTGAACAAGAAATTGAGGAAAAACAAGGGTGGACTAATACTTTCTTCCATGAATTTATGCCACAGTGACAGGAGAGGGGGAAAAAGATAGAACCCTTTCATGGGATCCGCTAGACACCGGTGCAATTCCTAAAACTTAAATAGTTCTGGAACAGACATACATCCACATGTCCAAACATTGACGTTCATTACTGCTGATGACGTCCTTGTATGGTCAGTGGTGTTAGTTCAGATGTGAAGAATGTCTTGGTCTTGGACTAAGATCCAAACTCAAATCTGATGATGGCCCTGCTGCTGTATATACAGTATTTAATAGATGTATACATATACATGAGTTACGCCCCTGCTGTTTGTACAGTCAATTACCCATAACTGAAATACAGTAACTACTGAGGAAAGTATGCAGGAGCACACAGTACTCTCTCTGCCAGACGTGTGACATGGGTGTGTGCATTTTTATTGTCTCCGTAATATTAAATATGTCTCCGGAATATTAAATATCGCACCACATGGATGGGCCCTGTTTGCACAGCATTAAAAATTGGTATTTGATATTTACTTGCAAGAAGCAATATCCTCGTCAGTAAAGAGCCTGTTCCACAGACCTGACTATGACCTGCCTGGAGGTTCATCTCCTTTTCCTGAGGATTTATTAGATCATTTGATTTAATTGCAACAGGAGACTGTGGGACACCAACGATGCAGGTCCCACTTGAAAATGTCTTCATAAAAGTAAATTAAAGAACCGTATTCCCTGAAGAAATGTTTGTTTTCATTAATATCCAAGACCACAGTTGCTGTAATTGACACTGACACCTCTTCCTCTGATCAACCTGTCATTCAACCTCTTCACCAGTCAGATGAAGGTTTCTGGTCCTGAAGGTGAGGGATGTAGGCAGATCAGGAGTGTTTTTCTAATTCTATGCTTTTGTCCCCGAAGGCTCTGGTTTTAATGAGACATTTTTTCCTGTTTCCCTCCAGGGTTGACCACAGATGATCATCTGCCTCCTCTAATGTGACACCAACAACCCCTGTGTCCTCTTCAACCACATCCAAAAGGCCAGAAAGTCAGAGAAGGAGGCGGACCTGGGTCCGCAAGGCTTCGGGTTCTAATCCACAAGCTGCCAGGTTCCCATTGCCACCGCGTACAGTAAGTTCCAGTGGGCTCACCCGCCACAGTAAGGCTCACAGTGTGGTGTAGTGTGATTTGGGTGGCAATCGTGGAGACTGCTGCCCCTGAAGACGCAGTAATGGACAAGAGGATGGAGATGGATGAGTGTGGAAAAAGTTTTTCTTCATTTTTTATTTATTTTTTGTTCTTAAAACGTGAACAACGCCAGAGTTCATGTTCTGTTCTGCACGAGAGGCTGCGACCATGTTTGTGCAGGGCTGGTCAGGAGTTGAACTTTGTTTTTGTTTAATTTCATGGTTTTACTTGATAGAGGGGAATTCTAGAATAGTCTTAGACATTGGACCAAATACCAAATACAAGTACATATACTGGAATAAGATGAAACAAAGAATTAGGACAAATTAACGCAACTTACTCTGAAATCTTCTTTTCGGCCTGTCCCTTTTATTTGGGGTTGCCACAGCGAGTCAATTTCCAACAGTAGGTTAACAGCACTGTTGGCGGTCGTTGTTAACCCTGGCCCTAACTGACCCGGTATGGAAATGTTTTTGTTGTCTCCCATCTTTGATTTGGCGAAAGTTTTTCCCTGGATGCCAGGGAAAAGGGACCGGCACTAAAACAAAAAACTGGCTTGTGCCCCCTGGTGGCTGGTTTGCAGCTGAAATATCAAGGAATATTTGTAATAAAAACTTCAGGATCAGTAGTTCTTTCATCCACAGACTTTTTTTTTTTTTTTTTTGCCAAAGTCTTCTCAGCAGAGTCACTCTTTCCTATCAAATCTATTTTAATTTGATTTAAATCACTAAAGCCCTTTAAAGTCCACACCAAGACAGACGCAATCATTTTTATTTTTTGCATTTTTTTATTTATTTAGGATAAACAACAATCCATTGTTTATTTTTTTTACTAAGCTCAATGCATTATAGAGACTCAAAGTGTGGTCTGAGAGTATGAGGAGAGAGTACAGTGGTTTAAATTCAAATGCTCCTGATCCTTCAACCTTGTTTCTTACTCTCTTTATACTTTAAATAGTTTGTTTTTAACCCATTTCACTTTCTGCTCTGCTTTAGTTTCCATCTTTTTTTGAGATGTCATCACCAGCATCATTGTCCCCCCTGGTGCCTCACCCTACAGAACATCCTGTATCATCTGCTCTTAATCCACCTTTTTATTTAATCATCTCTAAGTCTACCAGCTCAGAGTCTCCGTATGGGTCTAACCTGCCCACGATGATTCCACCAATCCTGAACAAACAGACTCATTTTGTTTCAAAATACCAGTGTAATGAAGAAGACTTTACCATGAGCCCATGAGCCTCCACCTCTCAGCCACTGTCCATAGCTTTACAATCTCAAATCACTTACAGGCTCCAAGTCCCTTCTACTACAGTACTGTAGGAGAAGGTTACAGTAGTGCAACAGTTGGTGGCAGAAAGGAAGAGAAGAGCATGATCAATGCTGCGTTCAATGTCCTCTAGGTCAGTAGTTCTGGTCTGGCTTCCGGACCCAAACATACAGTACCCACATAACCAGGACCAGATTATCACTAATCCCCAGGATGAGGCCCTTTATATTGTGTTCCGATCGAAGTTTTTCACCTTTTCTCAAGTTTGCCGTTGTATTTTTATACCCGTAGCAAAACTTCATAGCCATATCTGAAGTTTTTTGTGCCCATAATATTTTCCTACCATTTGTTGGTGATGGCCCTACCAATTGTTGGCGGTGGCATCATTTTATGCATGTAAAACAACCATAATATTTATCTATTACCCTTAAAAGATCAGATCGGTGGATATTATGTATGTTTAGAGAAAAAATTGTATAACCAGCCTACTTCCACTGATTTTTAGTCACTCGCCATTGGCAACTTTATGCCCCCCTGGTGGCGAGGACTGGGGCTGCAGCCCCTTTAACCCATTCCGTTAATCTGGCCTCACATCTAACTCTTAAGGTTTCTATTGTAACTTAATCTGGCAATAACATTTATTATTAAAAAAGATTTGCAAACATTTGTATTGCATCAAATCTACTAGGTGTATGTTTTACTTTATTTGCTTTAGATTTACAACTTTTTAAAAGTTAGAAAAAAAAATTTCCATTATGAAATTAAACGAGTTCTGTAAAATTCATACTGTATGTTTGTTTAGCAAAACTACTAGAATATTAGAATTAAGACAAAATCAGCAATGCATTGAGGGAGCTAAAGGAGATCTGGGATCCAGAGAGGGATTCCTGTAAAGGTATTTAGTTTTCCTACTCTATCCCCTCCCTTTAAGTGATCTCCGCTGGCTGTTAGCCTCCAGCGCAGCCTTCTCACGCTTGATTGCGTCCACCAGGCCCGTGGGCTGCCTCTTAGATGTGTGTTTGCTGTGTAACCGTAGTGATGTGTGAAGCATCACAGACACTCGTGTCACATCTGTTGCCCTGCTCCAGGTGTAATACGGCTCATCAATCACATTTATCGCCTGAATCATCTATTGACTCACAGCAGTGTTGTTCGGAGCAGCCTCACTGTAGCCTTCAGCCACAGCATTTCCATAGGAAACAGGACTCGTTCCGTGCAGCTAAAAGGAGAAAAGAGATAAAGTGCTGCTGCTGTTTGTTTGTCTATAAATACTTTACGATGAACCAAGGTCACAACTTATTATATACTTCCATGTGTACACACTGAATGTCAAGAAGCGAAGATTGACAGGAATTCTGCCCGCTAAGGACCGATGATGGTGATTGCCCCATATGTTTGTTCTTTGAGGGTACAAGGTTATCCTCTTTCTCCAACTCTGCTTTACTCTCAAACAATGCTGTCCATACAGAGTGCAGGTAACGCTCAGTGGCCGTGGTTCATTTCCTGAGCGTTTCTCCCAGGAGTGGCTTTGATTCACTGCAGGAGAGCTGTCATCATGATACAAGAGTCGGTCCAACTCCACCGACCTCATGAATTCACATGAAGCCACTGAGCTGAAGGAACAGAGACTTTTATTCATCCATCAGGCAGCAGTCTGAGGAGATTAATTCGGCACCGACCAAAGTCCAGATATAAAACCCAAACTCAACCACTGATGATTACTAACTGACCAAATCTTGGCTGCTTGTGTAACTACAGCCCACCCATCAAATCTTAAATAATCCACCTACAAAATTCTAAAACATGCAGTTCCTGAGAGATTTTACACAATGCAGTCAGAAACAAAAAATAATTCTGGAGTTCCCAATCCCAAATGACCAAACTGAATCGCAAATAAAATGGGATTTCTTCTTTTATTTTTTTTCACATTAATATAAAAAATGGAGAAAAAAAAGACAGTCCCCAAAATGCCTAAATATGAGAGATCACGGCCCATAGGATGCTGCCAATTGATTAATTTGTCCTACAAACACCAAATATCGTAAATTCTAAACATTTCAAAATGTAACCAAAAATATGTTACCATCATGAAAAACTAAACCTTCTTCAAAATGCCTCAAATTATATGATTATAGCCCAAATAATAATGCCAATTGATGGTTTTTTTTGACAAACCTTATAATACATGTTTTATAAACATATCATAATATCAAAAATTAGCATAAGGCTATAGCCTTACCATCGTGAAAAATCAGTGAAAAATAAAAAATCCCCAAATTGCTATAAATTGCAAGATAATGGCCCAAAAGATTCTGCCAAGTGATTTATTTTTCTTACAAACCCTGAAAAATATAATTTCTGAACAAGTGAAAATATCACCAAAATGTGTAAGGCTATAGCCTTACCATCATAAAAAATATCGGTGAAAAATAAAAAGTCCCCAAATTGCTATAAATTGCAAGATAATGGCCCAAAGGATGCTGTCATGTGATTTATTTTTCTTAAAATACTAAAAAATATCATTTCTTAACAAGTGAAAATATCACCAAAATGTGTAAGGCTATAGCCTTACCATCATGAAAAATCGGTGAAAAATAAAAAGTCCCCAAATTACTATAAATTGCAAGATAATGGCCCAAAGGATGCTGTAAAGTGATTTAATTTTCATACAAACCTTGAAAAATATATTTTCTGAACATTTGAAAATATCACCAAAATGAGTAAGGCTATAGCCTTACCATCATGAAAAATCGGTGAAAAATAAAAAGTCCCCAAATTGCTATAAATTGCAAGATAATGGCCCAAAGGATGCTGTCATGTCATTTATTTTTCTTAAAAATAAAAAAAGTTATGATTTCTGAACAAGTGAAAATATCACCAAAATGTGTAAGGCTATAGCCTTACCATCATGAAAAATCGGTGAAAAATATAAAGTCCCCAAACTGCATGAAATTGCAAGATAATGGCCCAAAGGATGCTGCCAATTGATTTATTTTTCTAAAAAATAAAAAAAATTATGATTTCTGAACAAGTGAAAATATCACCAAAATGTGTAAGGCTATAGCCTTACCATCATGAAAAATCGGTGAAAAATAAAAAGTCCCCATTTGCTATAAATTGCAAGACTGCATGAAATTGCAAGATAATGGCCCAAAGGATGCTGTAAAGTGATTTAATTTTCATACAAACCTTGAAAAATATATTTTCTGAACATTTGAAAATATCACCAAAATGTGTAAGGCTATAGCCTTACTATCATGAAAAATCGGTGAAAAATAAAAAGTCCCCAAACTGCATGAAATTGCAAGATAATGGCCCAAAAGATTCTGCCAAGTGATTTATTTTTCTTACAAACCCTGAAAAATATCATTTCTGAACAAGTGAAAATATCACCAAAACGTGTAAGGCTATAGCCTTACCATCATGAAAAATCGGTGAAAAATAAAAAGTCCCCAAACTGCATGAAATTGGAAGATAATGGCCCAAAGGATGCTGCCAAGTGATTTATTTTTCTCAAAAATGAAAAAAAGTTATGATTTCTGAACAAGTGAAAATATCACCAAAATGTGTAAGGCTATAGCCTTACCATCATGAAAAATCGGTGAAAAATAAAAAGTCCCCAAATTGCTATGATTTGCAAGATAATTGCCCAAAGGATGCTGCCAAGTGATTTATTTTTCTTACAAGCCCTGAAAAATATCA
>JAFBJS010000989.1:0-14339 GCA_016785265.1 Paraplagusia blochii
ATCGGTTTGTAATTTTTCAGGCACTCCGCTTTCTCGCAACACCGTCTCGAAAGCTTGGGTCATTTCGGATCCCGTCTTTTTCTTTAAGACACGCGCATAAGCTTTTTTGGAAAATACATCTATGACGGTCAGCAAATAACGGTAACCGTCGTTCTGCGCCGACAATGCCTGCATGTCGCACAGATCGGCCTGAAACTGTTTCAGCGGTTTAGTCACAAACACTCTGTTTCTCTTAAATTGCACTCGTGCCGGCTTGTGTAAAGTATAGGCATCCTGCTCCGCTAAAAAATTTCTAACCTCATCTTCACTTACGTGTCGACCCCCCTCTTCTTCCACACCTTGTCGGAGACGTTTCACACCGCTGAAACTACCAGGGTGACGCGGGTCATAATAGGCTCTTTTCATGAGGTTTTTCTCAGCCATCCTGTCTTTACAAGCATCTGAAACCGTCTGCGTTATTATCTCGCAGAAAACCGCTTTTTAAACTTTTGAAAAAATATATACACTTTTTTTCATTTTCCTCTTTTATTGGGAAAAATGCAGCACACATGAAAACATAAAATATATAAAACACACTGGTTATAAATGTTTTTTCTTTTACTAAATAAAAAAGCAGTATATAAGATTACAAGGCAGATATATAAACATAGCAGTGATATATGCTTCACATTTTAAAAAAGATAAAGGAATACAATGGTAGTAACAGAATAGTAGAATAGTAAACAAATCTTGAAAACATCAGTTTCCCCTGTAACAGTCTGTTAGCAATCGCAGCTGCCCAATTTTCACCACATCCTGCCCCACCAGTTCCTCGTACGCCTCGCTGATGGCGTCCAGGATCCTCTTTGCTGATTTCAGCTCGTGCAGGAGAGTCTCCGCCACAATGTGGACTTTCGCATCGTCCGTATTGAGGAGTGAAGAGTCTTTTCACAATGTCATAATAATTTTCAGTGAAAAAGTCATCTTCCAGGACCTGCAAACACTCGTGCTGTCTCTGGCTGGGGTGACTGATCTTACACCCGTAGCAGTCTTCGGCCCGGAACTTGTTGATGACCAGGTTGACTAGATGGTAAACCCCGGATTTGACGGTGTTGATAAACAAAGAAGAGGCCCAACCGTCAAACTCATCTTTATCCTTCTCCTGTGGGCTCTCGTCCTCGCTGTCATCCGACGAACAGACGGATGTCGCAGGGATGGTTTGCTCGTCGTCCGTCGAATAGCCGGACATCTCGGGAACAGTGTCAAGTTGTGGATCCATATCTCTCTCTCTCTTTTCTGCTTTGGTTGAAGGGGGCAGAATGACCGCTCTCTTTTATGCTCTTTTTTTTTCAGCTAGTGGGTGTGGTTCGAGAGTTTAGGTGGAGGGCGGGGTAAGGTTTCAAAACTTTAATGTTTTTCTCACCGCTATGTCACTCCAGCAGCGACAACATCGAAAAAGTAGTGTGATGTCCCTTCTCACCCCAAGCATCTTTTCCTTCCACTGAAAGGCTGGTAAAAGCATCATAGTACGAAATAAACCACATTCAGGGTTAAACTTTTCTAAAACAAATATATTAGGGTCATCCGACCCATTCATAGAACGCAGACTGGCCCGCATCCTCCACTGTCCCATGTCTGTTTTATCAGACGACCAGGTGACGGATAAAATTATTTTGGTTTCAGTGAGTTTATCATCCCTAAAAACCACCCTTATTCTCGGACCAGGACGCTGATTCTCCTTCTCCTCCGTAAGAACCAGGCAGAGCCCCTCCCACGTGACTTTCATAAAACCTTACGAGGCGGTGAGGATCCTGCAGATGGCGTTGCCCAGTCATCCTTCAAACAGGCTTAAAGTGTAGTTTGACGATGGTTTTACCGTAAACAAAGTTCACTGGTTTATCACGATCCGTTTTAATCTCGATACGTATGGTTTTAATGTATTTCTTTGACACGGGTAGGTAATGCACCGTGCTGTGCCTGACACTCACCACGTCCCCATAATTTCCTTTCACGGTCTCCACGCTTAGTAACGGTGAGGAGCTGTCACCCACCGCCTGATATTGAACAATATCTGTGTAGAGAAACAGATTATATATGCCCGCGTTTATATCGCACGGGTAGGGGCTGGTGAAGTCCTTCAGAGTCCACCACTCGTTCTTTTTTAACCCTAGTATGTAACTCAGGCAATCGGAGGTCTTGATTTGAAAGTAACCGTCTCCTTTCACCTCGAGATGATTGGTGTTGTTGACAACGGCTTCGAAGGCAGGATCGTAATGCCGCAAGTTGCTGATTAAATACTCTAGGATGTCTGAAACACGCTCAAGTAACCTCCTTTACATATGTTAAGAGTCACCGGGACATAATCTTGATCCAATAGTCTCAGTTCCACAGTGCCGCCATCTGGTGGTAAATTATACCAAGTACGTGGATAGGTAAATTCACACAGACCAACCATCCATTCTCCGGTCAGTTCAATGGGTTTTGCCAAATCCACTGTGTAACAGCTGCTGGTGTTGTTTCTGAATAAGCTTTTACTGGCGTTAGAAGGGAGGGTCACGTAAAAACCCTCTGAGAGTCTGCGATCCATGACGATCCTTTACTCGTATCGATATGATGTGAGGAGAGGATAATTATTATATTTATTATTCTACAGATCGGTCACCTCTGAGGCTTTCACCCAGCTGTTGAACTTTTCCGGCCAATTTTTCCGTCTGACAAACACTTGTTTTTCCCCTCGGATCACGCGATGTTTTAGGATTTTTTCCACGTGAAAAGCTTTGTCATTACTCATTTTCACTTTTTGCAGCTCAGCTTCATAAAATGAACCTTCGATGGGCTCCCCGTCGTAATCTTCTAGTTTGTACACTGGGGGCGTGCGAGGAATGCCTTGTGTCACCGTAAAAATTTCGTCCGTAAAACTCTGTTCGTATTTTTTATCAAACCTGCAGGTGCTCTTTTAGCTGGAGCCGCCTGCTCTCCAGTCCTGACAAAGCCAATGTGGTTCTTGGCAGGGCGGAGCTGCTTTGCCCTAACCAACCCTGTGCTGAGTGCTTCAGCGATGGTCTTCAGGACTTGGTCGTGCCTCCATCGGTAGCGCCCTTCTCCTAATGCTGTGGTGCAGCAGCTTAGGACGTGTTCTAAGGTGCCCCTCTTGGGCAAGCTGGCGACTCTGCTAAGCCCCAAGTATGCAGGTTTGATGGACTGGGCAGTACATCGTACAAGAAATTTAATGCGATGAGGTTCAGCTTCCCAGATGTCAGTCCAGGTAACTTTCCTCTCAAGCGCATTTTCCCATCTTGTCCAGGCTCCCTGCTGTCTCATGCCTACCGCCTTGCAAGATCGCGCTTCCTCCATAGCCGCTCTCACCTCCTCTTGGACCAGGCGCCTCCTCTCCTTCCCCCTGGTGTTCATTGGTGGGGTTGGGAAGGAACCTAGGCCAGCTCGGCCCTGTGTAACGACTCCCACCAGAGTCTTATGGCGCAGCCTCGCTTCAGCTGTTTGTACAGCCTCGTCTGCCTTCCACTTTCTGCCCGTCCTTACCTGGATTCCAGCATTAGCCACCTTTGGATCGCTGGAATCCCTGTACAGCACCACCTCTCTGGCTTTGGTTTCCTTGAACTCCTCCTCCAATGACTTGAAGGGCAGCTGCAGTTTGTTGCTGCGCCCATAAAGAGCAATGCTGCTAATGCTCTTTGGTAACCCCAGCCATCTCCGGAGGTGGCTACTGACTTTCCTCTCCAGGGTTTCTACTGTGGAGAGTGGGACGGTATAGATGAGAAGCGGCCACAGGATCCTGGGGAGGATGCTGTGCTGGTAGACCCAAGCCTTAAACTTTCCAGGTAGACCAGACTTATCCACAGCCTTCAACCAGACATCCAACTCACCACAAGCTGTCTGAATGGATGCTGCATCTTTGAGAGAGCTGTCAAACATCTTGCCCAGACTAGAGACACTGGCCTCTCTAAGATTGTAGGGATGGCTGCACCTGCAATGTTGAAGCGGAACTTGTCTTCTACCTTCCCTTTCTTGAGCACCATCGACCGAGATTTGGCTGGTTTGAAGCTCATTCGGGCCCACACCATCATCTTCTCCAGCCCCTTCAGAATCCATTGACAACCAGGAACTGATTCTGTGGTGACTGTCAGGTCATCCATAAATGCCCTTACGTTGTTTTCCAGAGCTCATCAGGGGCCCTCTACACTCTGGCTCAGCAGATTTGGTGAGCATATTCATGGCCAAAAATACAATATGTTAAGATTTTTTTAATTGAGCAATGGTTAAAGAATACCAGCAGACTTGGTGAACTGCTATTTTTCCTGAGCACCCTTAGAAAGTGATCTCTGCTGGGTGGTGATCACGCCCCATGTCAGGCTCTCCTCCAAGAGGATGCCAGGGAAACGGAAGTTGTATCACTCTATAAGTCAGTCCCCATGTGTGATAAGTGGTTACAATAGTTTGTTTTGTTTTTTTTCCTCTTTCTCCTCTTCTGTAGTCAATGATGAGCTCCTTGGTCTTTGTGATTTTAAGGCCAGTGTATGGGAAATTGCTTTACAAAAGCCTTATAATGTCCCTAACCAGTGGAATTTTGTCCAACAGATTGTGGTTCCACCCTTATGCATGATGGCATTGCTAAAACACTTAACCAGATTTCCCAGTCCAAAGTGAAGCAATGGGGCTCAGTGAGTGTCCAACCAAAGGTGTACGCAGTCCTGGGTCTTGCACCTTCCCTTTCTTGAGCACCATCGACCGAGATTTGACTGGTTTGAAGCTCATTCGGGCCCACACCATCATCTTCTCCAGCCCCTTCAGAATCCACCGACAACCAGGAACTGATTCTGTGGTGACTGTCAGGTCATCCATATATGCCCTTACGTTCTCATCAGGGGCCCTCTACACTCTGGCTCAGCAGATTTGGTGAGCATATTCATGGCCAGAAATACAATATGTTAAGATTATGTTATGATTTTTTTAATTGAGCAATGGTTAAAGAATACCAGCAGACTTGGTGAACTGCTATTTTTCCTGAGCACCCTTAGAAAGTGATCTCTGCTGGGTGGTGATCACGCCCCATGTCAGGCTCTCCTCCAAGAGGATGCCAGGGAAACGGAAGTTGTATCACTCTATAAGTCAGTCCCCATGTGTGATAAGTGGTTACAATAGTTTGTTTTGTTTTTTTTCCTCTTTCTCCTCTTCTGTAGTCAATGATGAGCTCCTTGGTCTTTGTGATTTTAAGGCCAGTGTATGGGAAATTGCTTTACAAAAGCCTTATAATGTCCCTAACCAGTGGAATTTTGTCCAACAGATTGTGGTTCCACCCTTATGCATGATGGCATTGCTAAAACACTTAACCAGATTTCCCAGTCCAAAGTGAAGCAATGGGGCTCAGTGAGTGTCCAACCAAAGGTGTACGCAGTCCTGGGTCTTGCAAATGGAAACTGCCTTACCACATAAAGAGGGAAGGGGGTTTGTGGTGTTTTTTTTAACTGCCTTTTGGAAAATGAGGGATTTACTGAATCCCAGTCTGGATTCGAAGCAGCCTTGCAGCGTTTGAATGCTGTCATGAGTCCATTGTTTTATAGTCCTTGTGGTCTTGCTGACTCTCCTGATGGCTGGTCTGTAAGCGGGGGCCAGCAGGATTGTGTGGTGGTCCGCTGAGCCAAAGGGGTGTGGGGTAGAGCTCCGAACGCAGTAGGGACTGAGCCATAACATTTGTCTAATGTCTTTCCCAGGCGGGTGGTACATGAGACATACTTTTGGAAACCGTTGAGGGATTTGTTAGGTGAGCAATGGTTAAAGTAGCCTAGGATGAACTTGGGCAAGTCTGGTGAAATTAGTTCTAATTTATTTAAGGTACGGGTGATGTGTTCTGTAGCACTGACTGCGTTGGCTCTGGGGTGAATGTAGACTAGAATGAGGAAGAGCTGTGGAAATTCTCTAGGGAGATAGTAGGGGCGTAGGGAAACAGCAAGCAGTTCAATGTCCGTGGTGCATAGCTTCTCCCTAAGAATTACCGTGGAGCACCAGCTACTGTTTACATACACACAGACGCCGCCGCCATGTTGTTTACCGGTGCGTTCACTGTTTCGATCTAGACGTATGGGAGAACTAAAGCCATCAATGTGCATCATCCTATCGTCGTCGTTGTCATTTAACCACATTTCAGTGAGGGCGAGAATCAAGGCGGTTCTGTTCTCGAACTGGTGGCTGACGCAGGCTTGCAGCTCATCCAGTTTGTTACGGAGAGACCGCACATTGGCCAGAATGATAGGCGGCAGGGCTCGTTGTTTATATTTCTCGCATCTAAGTCTTGCTTTAACACCCCCTTTTTTTACCTTGGACTTTATGAAGATGAGGTTGCGTTGGTTGGTGGTAGAGTTGCGGAGAATTTCCTCAAGGAGGAAGTCCGTGACAATGGAGCGGTGTGACTGTAGTCCGAGTCGGATCAGTTAAAGGGAATACGCAAAAATGCAAAACGGAGAGTGGAAAAAAAAAAAACTTTCAAAAGATAACATTAAAGACATAAAACAACACATATACTGCTTGGCTGGCTGGCCGGTCGACCGCACAAGCAGCAACCCGGAACCGGAAGTATAAAAAATATATATATAAAAACTTCTGATTAATTTGGTATGAAGTACATTGAAATAATTTTAAATATTCAGACAGACATAAACAGTAAAGATTAATGACTGATTTTATGTGTGTGCTGTGCTCCCCTCTACCCATGATGTACGGACTAGAGACACTAGGATTAGGTAGAAGACAAGAGGCAGAGCTGGAGGTGGCAGAGTTAAAGATGCTGAGATTCTCTTTGGGGGTGACGAGGATGGACAGTATTATTTTTTCATCAAAATCCCCATACCGTCATTCTTGTTTGCATTTGACCCACATTTCTTCCCACTTTTTGTAATTTGGGAGGAACGTTATGCTACATTCTTGGAGTAGAAGTACGTCTGTTTTGATAGAATTCAGAAAAGAAGAAATGCTCTGTGCATTAACTCTCAACTTCACAATTCCCACATTAATAGTTTAGATTGTAAGAGTCAAGAGTAAAAGTATGATTATGTTAATCATAACAAGAAGGGTTTCTCTTATGGTATTTCTTGTGAACAGAGCTTTTCCTTTAATCATACATGGGAAAAGAGTGCAGTGTGTGAGCTCTGTCCCCCCTTCTGGATCTTGGTGTCAGCCTCTCTCGTAGTCTCGCATTCATGGTGCATGCCCTTGGGGTTGATTGTAGAGCTGTTTGAAAAAAGGAGACTTAGTTTGGCGAAATGGAGGGGAAGACTCTGGATCTTCTGCAGAAGAACTTTCAGAGAGGGTGCGAACTCTTCTCTTTTTCTCCGGAAGTACCATGGATTTTATGGGTACTAATACCAGTCTTCCTTTTTGTGTTTGGGTCGGGGGTAGGGAAGGAGCAAGCATGGTCATCTGATGGGAGTGACTCTTCAGAAGATTTGCTTGCTCCTTCTGCTTCCATGAGCTCCTCTGTGTCTGAACTTTCTGTGGGTGTGGCTTTGGTAAACCTCCCTCTCACGATGTCCTCAGTATTCTCTCCTCCAATGGTGGCATTCGGAGGAAGATTTAAATTTACTGAACCACTTTCAACAAATGGCTCATTTTCTATACTTTTATTTGGTATTTTCAACTTTTTCATTTACTTTCAGTGCTTTCAGTTTGTTGGCAAGAGATTATGGCAGTCTCTCAAGACATGGGTAAATTCTCCACAGAGGTTGCACTTTCTGCCATTGGTACATTCTTCAAAAGTAAGTCACATTTCTCTGCATTTCCCACAAAACACTACTGTACAAGCTTCTGCTGGTTGCCCATGCTCTCTGCACTTTTGACAAACTTTAGGTTGTCCTTGATAGTGTATCTAGCCCCGGCAGTTGTTTCAGGCCCTGGTAGCCTTGAGGGTCTTGCCATTGTTGAATGGGTATTCTCTAGGCACAGTTCCACATGCCGTCTTCATTCCTCACTTTGCTAGGCTGGCCTTTAATGGTGCAAAATCTCCCCAACCATGAACATATACCTTCTGCATTTACTGTTTCATTGAACATTCTAACAATGACCGTTTTAAGAGCATATTCGGTCATTGTTCTAAAATGAAAGATGAAAGTGCTGGTACTCACCCTTTTAAAGCAGAGCCACAACAGGCATGTGTTGCCTGATGTGGCTCTGCTTTAAGGCATGTGTTGCCTGTTGTGGCTCTGCTTTAAAAGGGTTAATCTTAATCAACAACAGAAGTGATAGCAGTCTTAACCAAAAGGCTGGGAAGCGATAACTTGCTGCTGGCTTGGGAAATGTACTGCTTGCTGGCACACATTTGTTGACTGATGGTGGCAAAGAAAAGAACATGGTTTCAGACAGCCAGAATGCAATGCCTGGGCCTCGCCCTGGGTGAAGCACCTCCGTGATCATGGTGTCTCTCCTGCCAGGTAAGTATGAGTTGTACACAGACCTATCAACAGCTGGTTTTTCTGTTGAGCCGTTGATGATGGTGGTGACCTCTTGAGCACAGGATGAACTGGCAGGGCTAAGGAAGCCGCCCTTCAACGTGAGTTCAACATATTTGTCCTGATGTGAAATTGTCAGGTCCAAACAACCTAAAACATGCACAAGTTCATTCAAAAATGAGGCAAAGACAACGATTCAAATTACTCATGAGAAAAATGTGAGATTTCTCATGAGGAGTACACTACATGTGCAGTCTCTAAAACGTTCTGCCGTACACTTCCTATTTCTCCTTTTTTTTGAAGACAGGAGGTTCCTAAGTTACACCAATCACGGTGCAAATCTAAGGGTGAGGGAAATCACTTATTTGCAATGTGACACAATGCACAAAAACAATCCTTATATAATGTTTAAAGTCAAGCAATCATTATCAGTGTAGGACAAGTTCATCGTGGTAAGTGTTCAGATTGTGGAGGTAAAACATGGACAACAGCAAAATCAAGGCAAAGGCAGGGAGCGAATGCTAATGTTTACTTATACTGGGAGGCAAAAGTCCATATTCACGTCCTGTGTTGTTAGAAATGAAGTCAAAAACAAGGGTGAAAGCAGGTTACTACAGCACACAGATATATAATGAATCAGACAATAATATGTCAAATATGGGATAACAGTTATAATTATTTTAACATTTCCCTCCTGTTTATCACATATTTGCTCAAATTCTCATATTCACTATGCAGCTTCTTGTGGTCCAGACTTTTATATGTTAGGTTATGAGTTCAAATAATGTTTACACTCAGAGATATGAACATGATTCTTACCTTTTAAGTTTACAAATCAATAACCAATGTTCTCTTCTTCATTATACAGGCTCAGTTTCTCTTCTTCTACATGGATCAAAGCATAAATATTATTTGTATGACAAACATATCTAACTCTTTTTTTTTTTTTTAACATGGTTAACAATGCATGGTACACGTGCACACAAGTAAAATACCAACAATTACACCGGCAATAGGCATCAAAACAGACGCAATTATACTTGAAAAACTTCCAAAGGTACTTGTCAGCCATTTTTCCAACCAATTTTTTGTTGACATAGCATTTAGATCTATAAAATCCTGTTGCGTTTCTTGCAGTTCTTGAATTGCAATAGAAATGTTTGGCATATCAGACAATCTTTTTACATTAGTACAACATCCTTGATCCGCATTGATGAATGTATAAAGGCCTCCCTTTTCAGCTAATATAATGTCCATTGCTTGCCTGTTCTCCAACACAGCTCGAGAAATATCAGTCAATTTTGAGTGAATGGCTTTAGTTGAGGAATTAATTTGTCTCTGTTGGTTGTAGTAAAGATAATGAATCCATCTTGTGTGTTCACTAAAAGTTATACCTGATAAAAAATGGAATAGCACCTAATATTGACCATAATGCTGGGTTTTTAATTGCCTGAAATTCAGGAGGAACACCATTTTGAACTCCAACACTCCCACCCTTTGCATTCCTTTTACCTTTAGATTGGCCTTTATCTGTAGTGATGACTGTGGTTCTTTCTGCCAACATAACTACTGCACTTTCCTCATTGTCCCCGGGTTGGTTCTCTACGTTGCTTCCGGACTACATGCAAAGAAGACGTCTGGTGTCCAGTCCCTCGGGCAGTTGGTGGCCTAATGGTTAAGGAAGGGGACCTGGGTCCGTAAGGCCCCCGGTTCAAATCCCCCTAAGCTACTGCTCTATGTCTTGTACCGTCTGTATCTAACTATCTTGGAGCCTCTCTCTGTACTCATCTCCGAACACCAAAATGATGGATCTGGTCAGCTGGTATCTCAAAGCAATTGACGAAAATTTTTCTCAACTATGAGAATGGAAAAAGGGGATCCCGCCTGCCCTGACGGAACGTTCCCTGGTGGCTAAACGTTGGACTCCTGGGAGAAGTGGAGGATAGTGTGCCTGTCTGCGATTTCCGTGGGGGATGTCGAAGATGTATACCTATTAGGATTAATGATGATAGGTTATCTGCTGATTGGCCTGGGCAGTTTCCTCAATCATCGCTGGACAAGAAAGGAAAGGGTGAAGCAGCAATTGGAGTTCAACAAGCTTCTGGCCCTGAATGAAGGAATGTGCAGGGCTATCAACACTCTGATACAGGCGATGGGTGAGCTCAATCGTAAACTGGATGCGGTTCCAGAGCAGTTTCGCGTGGTGGGTACCAACTTGGAGAAGTTGTCAGCTCGGCTCGGCTGAATCTGTCCACCGAATTCGGACATATTGAAGCAGGCCACCGAGAGACTCAAGGGCAGACAGAAAAATTCCAGAGTCACCCTGTCCCAAAACAATCTATCTTCATTGGCTCCCAGACATAAGCGGGAGCCTATATGTAGCCTATAGAATCTGTTGGCTTTTCCCAATGGGTACACAAACCCACTCATAGCTTCAACCACACCTTGGACCTTGAGCTAACCTATGGTGTTGAAATTTAATACCTGGTTGTCTTCTCGCACAATCCTCTTCTATCCGACCACCTACTAATCACCTTTGACTTTATGCTAATTTGGCAACACAAATAAGGAAATAAGCGTATACTCGAGATGCTTGACTGATAACAACATTTCAGTTTCAAGGAAGCAGCTCCACGGGCTCTCAGCTTGGTCCCAACCCTCCATCTATCAGGGGACTCATGCTTTAACCCTAGTCCCTCCTACATTGATTACCTGACCAACAATATCACGGGATCACTTCAAAATTTAATAAATTCCATTGCCCCATCACTAAAAAAATCTATACATATAGAAGGATGTCAGCTACTTGGTATTCACCGGAAACCCGTATATTGAAACAGTTGTGTGCCTTAGACTCACGGAAGTGTTTACTTTAACCGGAACCTTCCTATTAGATATAATCAATCTATCTCTTCAAATTGGCTATGTTTCTCTTGGTTTTAAAATTGCAGTTACAAAACCCATCTCAAATTTAGTTTTGACCAATTTTGGAGAAAGTAGTTGCTACACAGCTTAGTAACTACCTCAATTGTAATAGTCTATTTGAGACATTTCAATCAGGCTGTAGAGATAATCATAGCACAGAGACTGCTCTGATCAGAGTCACTAATGATCTATTGGTGGTATCTGACCATGGTTTTGTTTCGGTGGTAGTTCTGTACAAAATTGGTTTGATGAGCTCATTAAGTCTTGAACTTCATAGACAGGTGCATCTAATCATGAAAAAATGTATTTAAGGTGGCTAAATGCAAGCCGTTCTTCTTCTCTTTGATTCTCAAACATTGGGACCTCAAAACAACTATCAAATGACCTGAAAACAAAGATTGTTCAGCATTATGGATTAGGGGAAGGCTACAAAAAGCTTTCTCAAAGGTTTCAGCTGTCAGTCTCCACTGTGAGGAACATAGTGAAGAAATGGAAGGCCACAGGCACAGTTCTTGTTAAGGCCAGATGTGGCAGGCCAAGTAAAATATCAGAGAGGCAAAGACAAAGGATGATCAGAATGGTCAAAAACAACCCACAGACCACCACCAAAGAACTTCAAGGTCATCTTGCTGCAGATGGTGTCAGTGTGCATAGGTCAACAATACAGCGCAATTTGCACAAGGAAAAGCTGTATGGGAGAGTGATGCGGAAGAAGCCTTTTCTTCACAGATGCCTCAAACTGAATCACTTAAGGTATGCCAAAGCACATTTGGACAAGCCAGCTGCATTTTGGAATAAGATGCTGTGGACAGATGAAACAAAAATTGAGTTATTTGGTTACAACAAAAGGCGATATGCATGGCGGCAAAAGAACACAGCATTCCAAGAAAAACACTTGCTACCCACAGTAAAATTTGGAGGAGGTTCCATCATGCTGTGGGGCTGTGTGGCCAGTGCCGGGACTGGGAATCTTGTTAAAGTTGAGGGTCGCATGGATTCCACTCTATATCAGAGGATTCTTGAGAATAATGTTCAAGACTGTCACAAAGTGGTGGACCAAGTGAGCGGACGCTGGCATGATTGTTGCCGCTGCTCACCGGCTGTTTACGTCTTTACTCTTTCTCTTAAGTATTTTTCACAACACCACAGAAAAGTTCCAAAACTTTATTTCAATGTACAGTAGAACAGTTTACTGATATACTAAATTCCTGCTGTAATTACGGGAACTTCTGTCCAAAGTGCATGGGTTTACGCCGGTAGCTATTTGCTAACCGGCTACTTGGACTCCAGCTCTTCTTTCGACCCGCGGCGCCTAATCCATCTCGTCTGGCATGGACCCACTGGGATCCACCTGGGCTCCCCCGTTGTTCTGCCACCATCCCATGGCTTCGGTACTCTGTCGCTGACCTCCTGGGGATCCGGCTGAATGCACCGCTCCCTCCTCCGCCGGAGCTGCAGCACCACCCGGACAACGCCCGCCTCCCTCGTCGCCCGTACATCCACCGCGGGTCCCGAAGACACATACAGCATACCTGCTCCGGTACAGTCAGCGGTACCCAAATCTCGCGGTAACCCACCGCGAGACTTGGAAAATCCAACCTCTGTCAGTGCCTTCCTTCAGTTCCCTGGAGAGCGCTGTCTGTCAACTTTCTGGCCCCACCCCAACCATCATTGCTGTTTATCGCCCTCCCAAGCCACATAAAGACTTTCTTAATGACTTTGCCTCTCTCCTCACTCTCCTCTCTCTAATATTATTTTGTTAGGTGACCTCAATATCCATGTTGATAACTGCAATCTTCCTCTGACTCACAACTTTTTGTCATGCCTTGACAGTTTTGGTTTCCATCAATTTATTGATTTCCCCACCCATATCAAAGGACATACTCTGGACTTACTCTGCTGCTCCGGTCTCTCCCCCTCCAACTGCTCAGCTGATGACCTTCACCTATCCGACCACTTTCTTGTCACCTTCAATTTAACCCCCCACCTCTCCATCATTAGGACTCTCGCCTCATCTCTTTCCGTAATATCAAGGACATCAACAGTGATACACTGTCTGCATCTATTGATAAAATTCTGATTCCTGAACCACTGCCTCCTCCCGATTAACTAGTCTCTCTGTACAACAATGGTTTATGTAACATCTTAAACTGTATTGCTGCTGTCAAAACCCGGTCTGTCATATTCTCACAAACTGCCCCCTGGTACACTCCTGAACTCCGGTCCATGAAAACAAAAGGTCGCCAACTAGAGCGCCTCTCCAAAAAAAGGTCTCTCTGTCCAGAAAGAAATGTACAGAGACCACATACTTCATTACAGAAACTCTATCACTCAAGCCAAATCTGTCTTCTACTCAAACTTAATACAATCTAATGCAGGAAACCCCAAAACACTATTCTCCTTATTTAACTTCTTCTTTTCCTTTTGGCTTATCCCATTTTTCAGGGGTTGCCACAGCGAGTCAATAATTTCCATCTCACCCTGTCCTGCGCATCCTAAACTCCAACTCCAACCACCTCCATGTCCTCCTTCACTGCATCCATAAATCTCCTCTTTGGCCTGCCTCTTCGTCTCTTACCTGGTAGCTCCATGTCTAGCATTCTTCTCCCAATATAACCACTGTCCCTCCTCTGAACATGTCCAAACCATCTTAATCTGGCTTCTCTAGCTTTTTCTCCAAACCTTCCTGTCTGTGTCGTCCCCCTGATTTACCTCGTTCCTGATCCTGTCCATCCTTGTCACCCCCAAAGAGAATCTCAGCATCTTTAACTCTGCCACCTCCAGCTCTGCCTCTTGTCTTCTACCTATTCCTAATGTCTCTAGTCCGTACATCATGGCTGGTCTCACAACTGTCCTGTAAACCTTTCCCTTGACTTTAGCTGACACCCTTCTATCACAGATCACCCCAGAGACCTTTCTCCAGATGTTCCATCCTGCCTGTATTCTATTCTTCTCCTCTCTTCCACAGTCTCCACTGCT
>JAFBJS010000990.1:0-17570 GCA_016785265.1 Paraplagusia blochii
CAATTTAAAAGTACAATAATAAAGGAGAAGATAAGATATTGTGGTGGTGTTCATATGTCACAGAATTTATACCAAATAAATCAGATACCACATTGGGATCATGGCTTATTTAGGGGCTTACAGTAAAGTGGTGTCTTCTCTACAAAAAAAGGACTTAAGAGCTTACAGCCACTAAAAAAAAAAGAACAAAAAGAAAAAAAAATCTTAATCTTGTATTGAAGACCTTGGTCCTAATATTTAATGTTATCTTTCATACTGTTGAAACGAAATACAATAACAAAATAAATCTAAAAACTTGGATATTATTGCATGAACTTGAATATTATCACATTCATGTCAGAAAAGGCTGAATCAAAAAGTTTTTCGTTTTTTATTAATTTGCAAAAAAATTTAAAAAAATCTACATTTCTGTTTTTTTCCCTGTCAAGATATGGTGCTGAGTTTACATTGATGAGAACTAAAATGTACTCTTAAAGGAAAAAAATATAAGATTTTTTTTGCTAACGGCTACAATGAAAAAAAGTGAAAAACTTAAAGGGATCTGAATATTTTACGTAACCACTGTACATGTGTCATGTAAGACAATACTCAATCGAAGGCAGTTAAATAGAGACCAATAAGTTTTTACAACTAGAACTCCTATCGCTAGAGACCTGGTTTACTATTATTTATGATACCTTTTTAATAGAAAGGTTAACAATGTCTTGAAAATTAAAAACATAAAAATAGAGATATGAGGGAGTACATCAACATACTGACACCATATTGGTTTACAATTATTTCCATTTTCAGTGATATATTAAAGAAACAAATATAGTAGACATAATTGTAGAACTAACGGACAGTGTGACATTGTCCTACTTTGTTTCAATCAAGCATCTCCAAACTGTTCCACAAAGGGGCCAGGTGTGACTGCAGGTTTTTGGTTTTTTTTTTTCCAACCAAACACACCTGTGTTGACAGGTTTAATCTACTAATCTCAGTCATCAGTCAGCTGATTGGTCAAAGTGTACGTTCTGGGTTGGGTGGAACAAAAACCAGCAGCCACACCGGCCCTTTCTGGAACAGTTTGAGGAAGCCTGTTTTAAATGTCCTAAAAGCACAAGACTGAGGAGAGAGAAAAAAAGATGGAAAAAAAGGGAGACTAACAGAAAAAATACACTGAAATGAGGATAAAACATAACAGATATTTGAGTGAATGTTGTACAGTGTGTCCTTTGTATGTTTGCTTTAAGTGTCTTCTTTTGGCTTATCCCTTTTTCAGGGGTTGCCACAGCAAGTCAACATTTTCCATCCCACCCTGTCCTAACTCCAACTACTTCCATGTCTTCCATGACGGAATGCTTCAATCTCCTCTTTATCTCCTACCTGGTAGCTCCATCTCTAGGATAATTATTCTACCAATATAACTGAACTGAAGTGTATGGGTTACAAATACCCATGCTTTGTAATAATCTGCTAATATTATTTAAAAAAAAAAATCACAATATTCCATGCAAGTTAGTCAAAAACAATCATTTCTGCCACACTTGCTTGTAATGAATCCTTTTTAACATATATTCTATTTAGGTAAAATCATAGATGGACTTTATAATGGTATAAAGTAGTCACATTTCACATGTTATTAAAAAATGTACCACAGAGAGGCCTGCATCTGATGGCCTCACCTGTTTTAAGGTTTCTTTGCCAGCTACACACAAGGTTCTAATGCATTCAGACAAGTTCTGCTGAATTAAATAGCTAGAAAAATACAGTATCAACAAAGTTCATTTGACCCCAACCAAGTATCTAAGACTAAACTTTTACCATTTTTCAAAATAACAGTCAAACTCTTGAAAAAAGCATTATTCAAATCGGTCTGAATCATTTCTGCTCCTTTTTCTCTCCTCATTCCCTTTTAACATCTTCCACCGTTTTGTGTTTGACGACAATCAGTAAATTCGTTCCTGTACAAACCAACTGTGCAACCTTCAAGACATTCTAAACTGAGAGAAGGGAAGAGGACAGAGTTCCTTACAGTGTCTGCATGTTGGCTCTGGTGAGTTCAAAGGCCCACTCCACAGACAGCGGGTTGAGGGAGGTCACTCTCTTACACTCTATCTGAAGGTTCAGCCTGTAGGAGAAGACAATGTGGCCCAAAAGATGAAAAAAGGTGTTGAGGTGTCGAAAGGTGACAGTTGACAAAATCTCAAATGTGTCATTGGACGCATACCCATTTCTGTCGTATTTTTTGAAAGCTGGGAAAGTATTGAGTGGATCGTCAAGCTGTAAAAAGAACAAAAATGTATGTTATTTTGCGTCACCCAACGACAAACAATACTGAGTGCAGGAGTCATATTGGTAGTAGAAGCAGAACCGACTCCAACCTACGACTGATACAAACAATCAGACTGTTGTACGTTTTGTAATCAGATTAGTCCTTGAGAAAAAGTACATATGCATGATGTGAATGACGGCAAGTCACGATTATGAAACTGCACATAAATCTGCACATGCCCCGCATCCTTGTACGACTTAATGAAATTCTAACATTTTTAGTCTGATACTAATGGCTGCTGGAAAATCAGATGAGCAGATGGCAGTTTGTTGAGGACCCAGAGCAACAGAATTAGAATTCCGTGTTCAAAAGTGGGTAAAATTTAAGTGATAAGGACATCCCCACTATTAAAGATCGTCCAACTCTGATCGCAAAATCTTTCAATACGTTAAAGAAAAAGTGACTACTGCAGAGGGTTTGACCTCAGAATCTGTCCTTTTCACTGACGTAGTCATAACCGTGTTCTACTTAAAGACCCAGTAAAAACTGGCATCTTAGCTGCATGATTTATGGCATAAAAAAAAAAAAAAAAAAAATCAACAGCATCCCAATCTAGAGCTTCAAAATCCACAATCCATGTTGGCACATTAAGAATGTGGGAGGAGACAGAACAGCATGAAATAGCAACTGTTCCATTTTGAGGCTAAGTGACACAGAAACACTTCGTCCATGCAGGGCTGTTGTTGAAGAGTTGCTGAGGATGTAGATTGAAGACCAAGAGCTTTGCCTTGTGCCATCATCTTTGAAACACCTTGCTGGCTGCTTTAAAGCAACTATGTGTGGATTTCACCATTTTAATCAATTATACGTGTGTAAGCAGTTGACTGTGGTTTTCCTTTCTCTGAACGTTAACTTTTACAGGTCGTTAAACTGGAAGCTTTATGTTGACTTTTTTACCTTGTTGGCGGCATCCACTTTAGCACAGACAGCGTCCATCGCTGCTCTCTCCTCCAGACGCCGTGCTTTCTTCTCCTTTGCTCTGTTGGACTTCCTCTAAAAACAGAACAGTAGGAAGTTGGCAGAGCAAAATATCCGTGCACTTTATAGATCTCACTGTACTTTGTCAAGATTAGTGGTCCCCAACCATTGAGCCGGTGACCAGTTCTGGCCCATGGGTGAATTGGTGCCAGGCCCTTTGGCCCCATCTGGCTATTACTTACACTTAATCTATACCCATATCTATAAAAGAACTAAAAACAATACAATGGCTAGGACTCCACCATCAATAATGCAACCATCTTTGATTGTTTATATATTTTTTCAGTGAAGACAACAATAACCTCAAAATGACGCATTGATACAAGATTCTAACCTTTTATACCGGTCTGGTAGCAGAAAGTTATAGGCTGCATACACTTGAGAAATCCTTGTAGTGCCCATGCACAGTTAATTTAGGTAGGAAGATTTTATAGGTAGGAAAATATTCCAAAACACTGGAAATTAAATTTTATTGAGGGGTATTTACCTGCCTGCAACTTAACGACCGGTCTGTGAAAATAGTACGAGACATTTAACCGGTCTGTGCAAACAACACTGACCTAGGGTAACTAAGTTTCCCAACGGTAAACAAAATCTGCATTAAAATAGTCTAAACATAAGCTGCTACAGGCCTAGACTGCTGGGGGGAAATTTTTCATCCTACACCTAGAATGAGCACATAGACCTTGCGGCTTGCGGTCTTTACTTCTTTACCCTGTCCTCCAGTCACATCCCCTACCCGATGTCCCTCCATGACATGTATCACATATACTATATACTGATTCAGTTTTGCCGCCACCGGCGAACTGGACGAGCACAGGACAGAAGCAAGGACTCGGTCAACTGGCCCTGCTAAAGACTGTGAAAAGCGCAGTAATCCAGATGGACACTGGCACTTGAACACTTTATATAACTGAACCCTCTATTTTCATTTTTTGGGTATGTATTTGTGTATGTTTTGGGCAACATCTACTGCATGTCTGTGCGCCCAGGGAGTGGATCCATCACCTGTGGTTCTCCCTAAGGTTTCTACCTTTTTCTTTAGTTAGTTAGTAGTTTTTGTGCAAAAGCCGGATGTTTGTGAAGAAATAGATGCATCTCATCCAAAAACTGGGCCAATAAAAATAAACAGTTGCGTGTCCATGTGTCTGCAGCAATGACATTGTAATCTTGGCTTCTGGCTTTATGTCCGGCGCTGCTTTCATCGATGCTTCAACCATAACTCAGGAAATACTCAGACTGCAGCTAAGCTGCCGAGTAGGAGGCGGGAAGCCAGATATTCAATGCTACAAGTACAGTCATCTATGTACAGAAACAAATGTTTATAAAACATATATATATATAAAACTTCCAAGGCAATTTTTTAAAGGTAAAATTGTACAAAAAATGTAAATTAATTTTTATCATTCAACCTCAATGCAATCATTACATCATTTTAGTTTTTTCAGTAATTTGCTACTTCATGGTCACTTTAAGTCATGTTGTTAACATCTTTGGTTCACTTTAACATACTTTCTGGTCTAGTTCTCCCATAGCATCAAAAAAAATCCCATAAGATAAAAACATCTATTGATTTTCTTCATATTTTCTAATGTTTTAACTATCAACACAACTTCCTAAATGCAATGACCAGGACCTATATATTATCTACATTGTGAAATGTATTATTTTGTTTTGCTAAACTACTTAACAATAAACAGCTCGCCATATATGTGAAGGAGACAAATGTGTTTTACTCCATAAAAGTTCTTCTCCTTTCGGCTGAGTCAATTTCATATATGTATCCTCTAACTCTAATCCTTCGTCCTCCAACTACCACCATGCCCTCCCTCATTGCATCCATCAATCTCCTCTTCGTCTCCAACCTGGTAGCTTCATCTCGAGGATCATTCTTCTACCAATATATCCACTGTCACTCCACAGAATCAGAACATGTCCAAACCATCTCAATCTGTCCTCTCTAGCTTTTTCTCCAAACCTTCCTGTCTGTGTTGTCCATAAATGTTATAATACATAATTACTTTGGCCTGGAGATCGGGGCAAAAAGTAATAGTTTCTTATATTTATTTGAAATAATTACAAATCATGTAAAATGGGACAATATCAGCTCTTCAATTCAATTGTTTGGAAAATGCTGTGCTCTAAGGTCTCTGTTCTGTAAATGCATTTGGGGAATACCTAAAATAGAACTACCTCTTCCTCGGGGGGGTTGGTGATTTTCAGGTTTCAGACCGAGCAGAGAAGCACGTGGATTGGTTTATCACTAGTGAGAGTGAGGAATTAGGGTCAGGGTCTGTTTATGGCTCCGACTACAGCCTGGTTTAGGGGAATAATGAGCGAGAACATGGTGACCAGGTGGACTCAAACAGCCAACCCTGATGTTCTGTATATGGACACACATATACACTTCAGTCATTAGCATGGACTGCTAGCCGAGCACTCGTCATTAGAATGGCATTCCACAGCAGCAGAGGCAGCAACTAACGCTGTTAAGACGCTGATAATGTCACACACGACCAAACATGCGTCGGCAGTGAGAAATACAAGTGTTCGGTTGTTCAGACGACGTCTTAACGACGCTTTAAATCCTTGTTTGTGCGAGGTGGGAGCTAACGAGCGCTAACCAGGCGGCTAAAGCGGCTAAAGATCCATCCATCATGGTCTCTCTCTCTCTCTGTACTTCTTCCTTCCTTTCTCCCATCACACTAAAACACACACACTGTCTGAAACAATCGCATCTCTAAATGTACCACGGTATCTCAAAAAAAGAGTCCAAACTCACCCCCATTGTGCCGCTGTCTAATGTCGCTGCCTCGGGAGAAACACGCCTCTATTGTCCCTGCGCTGCTCCTCTACCGCCGCTGCCGAGTTATTGGTACCGTGACCGCAGACACAGCGGAAGGGGCCACATTAATATGACAATTATAGATAGTGTTCTGACGAGGCGGGCGGGCTGAAGCACCGACCAACGACCGTATCAGAAAGAGCGGTTAAAGCGTGAAGCTGGTCACAGGAAATCTCCACCGGCTCGTGTTTTTCCCCAGTACTGAGTGATTGGCGCCAAGATTGATCTCAGGTCTCCCGTTTCTCTGGTCTGCCCTTTTTTTTCTTTCTTTCCTCGGCTCTCTCCTCCGCGTTCAACTGTGCTGCGTTCACGGGTTGCATCCGAGCTCAGATCAGGGAGTCCCAAGAGTGTATGGGAAAAATAAAGGGTAATAAGGGTTAGCAAACAGTTTTTGGTTGTTAAAAGATGTGATGTTTACCCAGGGGTGCCCACATTTTTTTGACTTATGAGTTACTTTTCGAATGACCAGGCTTGAGTGATCTACATAGATTGAAAACTCTAAAATATATGTATCTATATACAGTAAAGTGGATATCTTACTCTGTAATATGTTTTATATATGTAATACCTCACTGCCTATGTTATTCTCACTTTAACCCATTGATTAGCATCTTGAAATGGATATTTTTGTTATTTTTGCACTTTTATGCACTCTTTGGAGATCTACTGGTACTGTGGATCCTGATCTACTTACCTATTCGGCACCCCGGTTTAACCCGACACTTTACAGAGTAAAAGTGGGTAAAACAGGAGGAATCTGGGAAAACTTTACAGAAACATGTCTATGGTGTCCCTGCAGCCCATGAAAAAAATATAAACTTTGTTTTCGATCGAGCTCGGACGCGTGTTTTTCATGTTGGCCATTTAAACCTCAGACTCGGCGAAAAAAAACACACATAGCTATTATGCTGACTTAACTGATAAGCAATGCTTTTAGGGAGATAATCATCTTCCTGTAATTCTGCTTTTCAGCAATTGCGCTTTGCAACGTATTGACCTTCACTATAAAAAGATATTGGCAGCGGTGGGATTCGAACCCACGCCCCCGAAGAGACTGGAGCCTTAATCCAGCGCCTTAGACCGCTCGGCCACGCTACCGTGTATGCCTCATGCGAAAAAATGGAACATATGTAGCTGTCAACGCCGGTAACGTTATCCAGCCTGATGCGGTTTCATCCGGCTTTTACATTCACGTTGCCGGTCTTACTACTGCACAGCATTTGGAGGTTTTATTGAGGCTGCACATTAACATGTTGTCCATCAGGGTTGAATTTTTCCGGCTGTACAAAAAAAGGCCTCAAATTTGTCCATGTGTTAGCTCTGTAAGCTATGAGTGATGTTCTTCAACTCATCATGTGTGAACTCACATATTATGCTGGAGCAAGTACGTTATATTCACAACAGTTGCACCGGGTCACTGGTGGCATTATTTCATGTACTGTAAATATTTATTTACCACCAATTAATATATATAACATATTGGACATGGAGGAAGTGGTGGCCTAGTAGTAAAGGAAGCAGACTTGGGTCTGGAGAGGTTCAGGTTTGAGTCCACCAGCTGCCAAGTTACTACTACGGTCCACTGAGCATGGTGCAGTACTCACACATTGCTCCCCCGGGGGTCAAAACTGCCAACTGTTCAGTTTGGTGATGGGTGAAATGCAGAGGTCCCATTTTGTTGTGTGCTGTGGTGTGGATCACAATGTCACAATGACAAGGAGTTTGTTTTCCTTTCCTTCCTACAGTTGTTTGCAGTTGTGTCAGTATGAGGCCACAGTCACTGGTGTATGTCTGGGCTGAATCGGCTGTGGTCAGTGCTATTGGTTGATGCCTGGCTTCTGTGAGAATGTTGAGTTGCCGTGGCCCCTACAGTTAGAAAGTGCCATCAGTGGTGGTTTTGAAGTCTTGGTTCCTGGCTTTGGTTTGTGGTCAATGGTTGGTGCATTATTTCAGTGGCTGCAGTCAATGCAACGCTGTCACACAAGTTCTGTCTGTCCATTGAATGTGAAAGTTGACGTCAGCATGACCAGTGTAGGTGCTGCAGTCCACTATATTGTTCAACAAGCTTAGTATTTATGATTTTAAAACAAGTAATTTATTGGGCTCCGAGTCTTGTGATTGGCCAAGAATGGTCAAGACTGACCAATACTTAGACCAATAAGACTCTAGTTCTTGTGACTTTATCTTACATAAGAACACACAGTCACACGTGTGGTGTATGACTGTAACAATGTAACAATAACAGTTTTAATGTCCTGTCATTCTCTAACAAGCCTTGGTTAAAACAGGATGGCACTTATTATTTTCCTATTACCCCACTGTTCCTCATTGCCACTGAAAGTATTGCTGCTGCTTTACTGCAATTTCCCATTTCGGAATCAATAAAGTACTTATTATCTATTCTATTCTTTTCTATTCTATTCTATTCTATTACAACAGGGGTGCCCAATAGGTAGATTGGGATCTACCAGTAGATCTCCAAAGGAGTGTTGGTAGATCCTGAGCAACATAAAAAACAATAGTAACTTGAAATAGAGATATAATAATCAATATGCTTATCACTGGGCTAATGTGAGAATCATGTAGGCTGAGTCAGACAGTATAACATATATATAACATAATGAGAATAGGATATCCAGTTTATATATGTAAATATATTTAGACTTTTTCATCTAGGTAGATCACTCCAGCCTGGTCTTTTGAAAAGTAGCTCACAAGCCAAAAATTGTGGGACACCCCTGCACTCCAAAACCACAGGTTGTAACTTCAGATGTAGTTAGATATAATTGCCACTAGATGGCAATATAAGAATAAAAAGATATGCTGACTTGGTACATCAGATAGTTGAACGTTTCAAGTACTTCATTTCAACACTAAAGTTTATGTGTCCATTTAATATACAGTATATATAAGATATATAAACACATATATTATATGTACAAAAATACTAAATGTTTTTATATACATAGTCTTTAAAATAATACAGAATCTGAAGATTTATGTACTAAAAGCACCAATCTTGATGGTTGTACACATCGTGTCACATTCACAGGCCTAGTCATATTGTTATGAATAGGCATCAAATGTGAAGTATGATAACATTAGAGTCATGAGTTGGAAAATTACCCCCAAACATACTGGTGAGTTCCTCATTTGAAGAGACACTAACTATTTAACCTCCACCCAACCACTTTTTCATAATGCAAATAAAGGCCCAAATGGGGGGTCTTTCTCTATCTCTCATACGCACACAGAGCAGCACGCAGATGGCCTGGTCGCTAAACCCCGCCTCCAGTCTATTGTCTTCAGGGAATCTGTCTCTGGCTGTCAGAAGATATGTCACATATCGGTAGGGGGCGCGGCAAGGGACACAGCGTTGAAGCAGGGGCCTGATTCCTATTGTACTGGTCTCTGTGACTCTGTGGCTGTTTTTGCATACAGCTGAGACACACAGGCTCAAACATTTTGAGTGAGTTTCCAGACAGAGATGTCTCTTCTCTCTCTGTCCCTTCCTTTACATAATTTCTTCTTCTGTCTGGAAACATGAAAGTGTGTTACACTGCTCTGTGCTGTCTATCCTTTGTGTGTGTGTTCGCTTGCTCAGCTGCATAATGAAGCTGATCTTCCTCTCTTTCGTCTACTCACACACAGACACACGCCCGCATACAAAGTACTCTATGATCTCTTGATTATGCCTAGCAATGATGGATGGACAGACAGACAGGCAGACAGACAGATATATAGATAGACAGTCAGCCAGATGGATAGATAAACAGACAGGCAGACAGACAGATGCATGGACAGACGGATAGATAGAACAACAGACAGACAGATAGCTGTACAGACACATAGGAGTCAATTACAGACAGAGGAGGAGGTGGAGGTTGGAGCAAGAAGGAGAACGAGGAGCTCGGAAGCAGAGAATGATGAAGGAGGGTGGAAGGGGAGACAAGTGAGAGAAAATTAGGGAGGGAGAAGGGAAGAAGAGAGGAGTGTGAATCAACAGATGCTGTGTAAAAGAGAATGGTGGATGAGGATTAGGCATAGCTCAACACTCAGAGCCTGGCAGCACAGAAATGAACTAAACAGACAGAAATGACCAACAAACAGAGCAGTTTGACACTTGTCACAAAGAAAAAAATGACATGATGTGAAAAGATCAGTAAGAAAGGGTCATCATTTAGTCATTGAAAGTATTTTTTTTGTAGTGTAGTGTAGCTTAATGTTTTCTTATACCGATCTTTTTGTAAAGATTTGAATAAACGTCATTGATATCGAACGGGGGGAAACAATATATTAACAAATAACACAGAAAATAACACAAGAGAATTAAAAGAGAAAATAGAGAACAAAAGAGTAAAAAGAACAAATATTACAGTGTTGAAATGCAGTAGAAAATTAGAAAGAGACAATCAGTCTTTTGATTGTAAAAATTAAAATTAAATTCCAAGGTAATATATCTAAATATGTAATTAAATAGGTCACTTTGTTTATTCACTGCTTGAAAGATTTTTTATTTTCTGTATGAAATTATGCATTTTGCAGCATGATACCCTCAACAACACGTACCTTTTACTGTGATAGCCATGTGTTGTCAGGGCGGTTCATCACTTCTCCCAAAACGGAAAACATCTCAACAGAAAAAAAAAAATAATAAGCTATATTTCATCTGACCTGAACATTTATTTCATTTGTTCATATTCATCCGTTTAAGGTTACCAGGATTCAGGGGCAGCAGTCTCCGCAACTGCCACCCAAAGCACACTGCCATACTACCATACTGTGAGCCTTCCTGATATGGGTGGTGAGCCCACTATAAGTTATGTGGGTCAGGACGGTAGTGGCACCATGGCAGCAGGTGAATTCAAACCTGAAACCCAGAATTTTTGATTTTGTGTGGGAAATATTTTAAAGCATATGTCGGATGGTGATGTAGAAATAGATTATTTATAAATCTGTGATGTCAATACTCAGTCTGCACGTTATAGAATCTCAATTTTAAAGAAATGATGACTTGGCTGCTTGTGATTGGTTAATAGCAGCTTCCTCCTCATGTCATGAGTTTGTGTACTTAAATCCTTGTTTTCAGATAATAATATCATGTGTAAGTATAGTTTCATAGGATAATGGGACAATGGACCATGTTCCTCCCCTGTGGGTGCATTCTATCACGTCTGATTCTTCACTCTGCATCTCCTGAGAGTGTCAGACTTCACTGGGGAGATAGATGAGGGGACGGGAGTGAGACTGTGGTGCAAGTGAACCATGAGGTAAAAAGGGAGTGAAAAAAACAGGAAGGTGGCGGAGATGAGATGGCAGAGTGGAGTATGGGTAGCCAAGACAGTCAAGGAGAGTGAATTAGACAGGTGGAGGAAGAAGGGGGAGGGAAGGAGGATGTAGGAGGTGGAAGTGAAGTGAAAACAAGAGTGAGCTAAAGGAAGAGTGGGAGGGACACTGAGTTCTGAAATATCATGAAGTGAAACCAAGTGCAAAGAGAAGGGGAGAGAGGACAGTCACGGACGAAGTGGCAAATGGGAAGAAGGATAGAGGAGACAGGGAGAGGGCAGAGTGGGATAAGAGGAAAATGAGGATGATGAAGAGGAGGAATCTGAGTGCTAGAAGGGTGGTCAAAGGAGGAGGAAAGGGAAGAGATGGAGAAGGGGGTCAGCAGTTATTTATTAGAGAGAACGTGTTAGGAACTAGAGGAGTGAGCAGGACGAGCAAATGAAGGGGTGAGTTCCATGAACACTCACTAATGAGAGTAGGGAGGCAGGGAGGAGGTGAAGGCAGAAGACAGAGGAGGTGGCAGGTTTGAAAATGAGACCAGGGTGGGGCTAGCAGGGGGGTGAAGTGTAGAGAGGAAGTGGGGAGGAAGACGAGAGTATGGGGGGGTGGGTGGGCTGGAGTTGAACGAAGCTAAACTGCTTTACTGTGTCACCATAGGGGAAGGATGGGGGGAGGGGAAGGGAAGAATTTGCACATACGCACACACACACACACACACACAGAGGGTTGAAAATGTAAGCCACGTGAGAGGGAGAGAGAGGAAGGAGGAAGAGCATGAGGAGTGAGACAGTGATGAAGGAGGAGGGAGGCAGGAAAGACAGAGGAGTCATCACTGGAGAGGAAGTAGTGGGGGTGGTGGAAGACCGAGGGACAGAGAGAGTGATACAGGTACGGAGGGGAGAGGCAAGTGGAAAAGATAGGAAGAAAGAAGGGAGGCAGGGTTGATGAGGAGCAAAAACTCCCAAAAAATGGATCTACTGTAGACAAGGTTATGTATAGAAGGAACAGAGGAGGGTGGTTGGGAGGGAGGGAGGGAGGCAAAGAGGGAGGATAATTAGGGCAGATATAAAGGAGCTGAAGGAAGAGAAGGGAAGGTATTGGAAGATGACTGGACAAGAAATAAGAAGCATACAGTGCTAACAGTTTAGAGGTGTGGATGGTGAGAATTGATAAAAGGTAGACGGGAAATAAGACCGGATCAGGGTAGAGAGTGAATTACGGAATGACAAGGAGAAATATAGGATGTTATACATCAGGAGGAGGAGGGAAAGGAGTCCTTGTGGTGATCATGATAATACTAAAGAATGCAACAGGTCATGACCATCACGTTAGACCCTGCGTGAGTATGTATGTTCATATTATGTACAAACACTCACTATTTCCCATTCCTTCCGCATCAAACGGGTTTAAATACAGACCCAGATCGAAAGATTTTTTGATCTACTATTTCATTTGTACTCAGATTGGCCAAAACCAGTAAGAGCCTTACCTATCCATTCATTCATCTTTATCTGCTCATCCCTTACCGGGTCGTGGGACAGCAGTCTCCACAACTGCCACCCAAATCACACTGCTCCATACTGTGAGCCTTTATGTGGCTTTGGGACCGTGCTTTGGAGCACCTCAGTGGCAACCTAGCAGTTGGGGGCAACCTAGCAGTTATAATTTTCAAATAGTTTTTCATGTCACTATAAATAAATGAAAATATGCCAAATCTACATGGCCATTTGACTTGATCTCCAAGGCTCTTTAGTTTCTACAAGACCACATATATGAACATATAGGATCCCATAGGTGTCTGTAAAGATTCTGAATCACGTCATGGTGTCCAAAAAGTTTAGTTGTAAGCAACTGGACTTCTTAGATTTGAGAGCCAATTCATTCCCCAACTCAGGAACTTTATCCGTGTTCCTCAGTTGAGAAATGAAATGTTTTTAAACTGTAAGAAGAAGCCCAGTTGCTTACAACTCAACGTTTTGGATCCCAAAGGTGGTTTCTGACAAAATCAAGTGCACTTTAAATATATTTAAAACAAATTAAACCTATTACCTACATTCGAAAACATGTTAAAGGTCCTGTTTTGTGTTGTGTATTTATAGTTTGTTTTGACACTTAAAGCTAAATGTTTAGGTGAAAACACTACCACTTCACGGTACCTGTCCTCTGAAAGAAGAGCCCTGACCTGAAGAAGTGTCCAAATCTGGAATATAACTATGGACGATGTGTTTGAAAAGTACAAATGTCAGTACCTTATCCCAAACTCTGTCCTGTCCATATCCTATGGTCTGTATTCTTAAAAATGTATGTGAAATTGGAGGGAGGTCTTTAACAATGATTTTTTTCACAAGAACAACATTTCTTGGTGCCTAATAAAAGCCTTGAACGAACACAGGGATTTATCAACGTAGATGGTCTGATTTGCATCATAATTCTAAAATAAACCATTGTATTAACAAATAAAGAAAGAAGATGGAGGCTGTTTATCAGAGTCACAGGGAGGTCAGCAGCAGAGTCACGTAAACTCATGACAGAGAGAAAGAGAAACAGGACTTAGAGGCACAATGATGTTATTTTTATACTTGTTGGTGAAGACTAATACTAGAACACTGTGTGCTTCCTTATTATCCAAGAATAAAGGAGAATATAGTGGAATATCTAAACTATCATTCCAGTACAGCCGGGTTGAGATTATCAAATGTTGACAAATGTAAACAGATGGTAATCCAGTTTCCACGATGAAGACCCACCACTGATGTAAAAAGAAAAGAAGCAAATGGTTTTGATAGCAACACTTGCTTTTTGGTAAATATTTGTTCTTGAAACATTTTGATTTAAAGTTGTATGTTGAATTTTGAACGGGTATGATGCTAGTCTAACCCCAGTTTTAATCTATATACGTTTTAAAAGTATAGACCACTGTATAGTGCAGGTCTTGGCAAGTATTTTGTCTCGTGTGCCACAGGTGGTACAAAAATTTGGGTCACGGGCCAGGACAAGATCTGAAAGACTGAATATTTTCGCAAACGGGAGATAAATGAAGAGTAAACTAAAAAGGCAAAACGCTTAAACCCTCTTCAGGAATATCTATAGGGGAAATGCTGGTTTTGCTGGAAAAAAGGTAAAAGGATAATGAAAATATGAATCAAAAGTATAATGTGGACATGTTGGGCGGGCCGGATTAAATCACCAAATGGACCGCATCCGGCCCCCGGGCCTTAGTTTGCCCAGCTCTGCTATGGTGCTTCTTTTCGTCTCTTCACCACCACGCTTACATACATCAGCACAAGTCTGGACAGCCTGGCTCAGCACTGAGATGCACAGTTGTCGAATCCCTCCGCCGTCACACTGGCAAGTAGTCCGCAATTTATGAGATTTTGATAGACAACAGATTAAAGAGTCCGGAATATTGTTTCTCTTGACACGGTTTTACTCCATATATAACGACTTCTTCCTAAAGTGTCTCTAATGATAACAAGGGCACGAGGGGACAATTATTGTATTATTATTTTATTTACCAGAATACAATTCTACACGAATAAAAAATTACGGACATCCGGTCGCAAAACGAGAAAGAGTTTCCAAAAATACGTTTAATCTCGGAGTGGACCAGACTGCATAGTTCTGTGGGACTATTTCTTGTCAATCCCAACGGCTGCTCGGTGGTAGGGAGAGGCAAACGGTTCCTGGCGGACGTTCATCTCACTTTCCTCAGGGTGTTATCCGTCTCCCCGGCACACACTCACGGCTGCTTCCCTCTGTCCATGCACTTCACTTCATTGTACTCACTCTGGCCATCAATTAGGCACAAATTAAGCTGTTTTGGGTTTAATCTATGTTTTAACGCCTACAGTGGGATTATACGGCGTGGACTGAGGCACCGAGAAGTTTTGAGGACGGTGAGAGCGGAAAGAATCGAAGCGCAGGTACAGTGTGACTGTTATCTCCCACTTCTAACTACTATTCGTTACTAATGTAACGCCGGGGTGCAAGCTAAGTGGCTAACGTTAGCATCCCAACGACCAACTGGCATTGACTTCACATTGCACTTTAGTGACGGAGGAGGAAGGGGGGAATTGTGCCTGTTTTTATTGTCCGCCAACCGGAACGAGTTTTTTACGCTTTAAACCAAGTTTTTAAGTTTAAGAACTAAAACAGTCTCTCAATGGAGTTAACAGAATAAAGAAAGCCTCAATACCAGTAGCACCAGTACCAGCAGCACTGGGAGACAGAAGAGTCCAGCAGCAGTAACAGCGTGGAGATAAACAAAAGGACCCGAAAGTGTTGACACATAACAGCATCACACACTCAGCACAGATACGAAGAAAAAAAACTTGGATTTTTGTGTCAAAAGTGACCCCAGAGCGAAACGACCACCACATGTATTTGATCAGGAAAATAAGTCTAAATAATAACAAGAGGATGGGGATGTTGGTAACTTCTACTGAATTATTTAAACGGGAAATATAACCATGTGGCTGCAGATTTATAACGAAATCATAAGGCTCATTCATAAACGGTGTTATTAGGTTATGTATAAAAGAGTAACACTTGTTACTAAGCATTTCAGGGGGTCAAAATGAGTTATTAGAGACTATATGTAATCAATTATCCCTTTATTCCCCCACGTTGTTTTATAGGGTTAAATGTATCAGAACTTTTTCCACATAACCGTTCCAGAAATTACAACAAATAGATGGTTGATCGGTTCATATGCATCCACTCTGCTCTCATCCGGTCTGTATTTTTGTAATCGTGTATTGACCTACCATACTGATATAGATCGAGGCTACCAAGCTGTGTTCGAGGCTCCCACAACTCTAAAAAGTACTCGATCAGATTTTGAAGCCTTTCTATAAATCTGTTTTGTTTTATTACATTGGGGTTTTCACAAGAATGCCCAAACCTCAGTCAAGGTTTAAGAAACGCGATGTGAAACGTGCATGTTTGAGTCGAGTGATTTTTTTTTTTCCTTTCCCGGTGAAGTTCGAAGGAGCAGCTGTCGTGGCTGTGGGGGACACCGGGAGCAGTCTTACAGACAAAGACCCTCAGACAGGCTCAGCTCACACTCTGGTATTGTGTACCCGGAGTTCAGTTGTTGCCGATTTTGAACTCAGATCGTTGTTCACTCCCTCCAGAAAATCAACATTTCAAGCTAATCGTGAGGTACTGCTGTGATCCATTGCTGGAAAATGTTGTAATCTTAGTTACGAACGATTTTTAAGTTAGATAAGTAGAGATGAAACCGAGTGCATCCGTTGATTTCTGCTGACCCGTCTTTATCGGGTGAAGGTGAACATCGACGTGGGAGAAGTTTTGGCAAAGAGTTGAGTTTTCATTGTCGGTAGCCGCGACCTGAAGTGACCGTCTCGTCTTTTGTGCAACCGTAGAACTTCGGCAGCAGCAGCAGCACAGATGCTGAGTGTGTTAGGGTGAGAAACCAGGCTGTGACGTAGCACTGACTGTTGTCGATCCACCATTGCACGTTTCCCCCCACTGTTATGTAGAGTCTTGTGTTTCTTGTTATGCGATGAGACGATGTTCAAGTTCATCTCATTGCAGACTGGAAATAATGCTATCCAGTCTAAAAATAGAAATATCATAAATGCGTAACCGAATCTCCCCAGACCTGTTCGGTGTGGGTTAGGTGAGGACAACGTTCTTTAAATCAGTGGTCCCCAACCACTGGGCCGGGGACCGGTAGCGGTCCGTGGGTGAATTGGTGCTGGGCCGCAGAGAAATAATGTTTCTTTTCGACATCTGGCTATTTCTGACACTTGGTCCATACCCATATCAACAAAAGAACTTAACAATAGAATGGCTAGGATTCCATCATCAATAATGCAAGTAGGAAAAATTTATAGGTCGGAAAATATTTCAGAACACTGGAAATTTTATTTTATTAAGGGGAATTTATCTGCAATAATGGATGGGAAATTCAGGTTTAGTTAACGCAACACTATAGATATTCTCTTCCAAGTAATTGATCACCGAGACGTGTTTCCTCGTGCAACGTCTTCGTCTTCTACCAGTGTCTCTCTGTGTTGCAGCTAACACAGAAAAGACATGTTAGGACGAGGATCAACGTTTATAAGATTTTCTGTCGAGTCGGTGATGGTTTTAGGTTTTACATCTGTCTCTTATACA